>CM038793.1:296005924-296070414 GCA_021764765.1 Vicia sativa
GACTGGCGTTTTCAATTATCGTCATCCTCCTCAATCTTTGCCTAGCGAAAGGATTGGTAACGTTAGTATCAAATGCTACCAAATCATTTAAAGTGATACGAATGGATTGGTGACAACGAATGGATTACTTCAAGACAAACATATTCATTGCATTAAGATAAAAACAAACAAGTTTATATATGCAAACAAAGTTTAAACAATTAAACAAGATACACATGAAAATGCAGTAAAGAAATAAAAGACTGTCATTGTTGAGGAGACTCGGGCTCCGTCCTGACTTGTTGATTTTGATGACTTTCAGTAGTCTTGGCGTTCACTTGAGTACGGGGTTGCCATTCCTGAGCAGATTCCCTTCTTGAAGAGTCAAGTACTTGGTCAATCAATTGTTGAACTTTGGCTTTAAGGCGTTACAATCCTCTGTTGAGTGGCCTCTGTTCCATCATGGTATCCATCGCGCGTTATGATCATAACCAAGCGGGAATAAATTTGGTGGGTTAAGAACTTTGGGACCACCAATGAACTTTGACGAGATATGGCGGAAGTTGGTTGTAAGTCCTTTGGAATTGGATCGGAAGGGCCTCCCTTCTTCCAGTTATTACGAGGCACAGTTTGATTTTGAGAGTTCGACTCTGAGTTGAGGAAGATCGGACAAAAGTTGTTGATGCAAGATTTGAAAGATGGTAATGGAGGATAATGAGTTGGTGTTGGCAAGACTTCCCTTTGCTAGAACTTGAGATATCTTTCTTTGAAGGTTACCTTTTACGAAGTGAACATCTGGTCTACTTCATCTACTCTTCAAAGTCTCAACTTCCTTTTGGCAAACAATTGTCCCAATGAGTTTTGGAAGTTCCTCAAAATTACTATGATTAGACCTTGCAAGCAAGATGTCTAGCTCGATCCATACTGTTTGAAAAGCGAATCTTATCATCAATTAGCTCTTGATGTGCATTTAGGCGAAACAAAACTCGGTTTCATGTCTCAAGTCAGCATAAGCATAGCTTTCTCATCAAACCAAGCTTTAGCAACCCCTGGTACTGGCTTCAACTCCCTTGGTATCACAACACCACTCTGAATCAAGCAAGGCAAAAGTCGAGAATATGATATCGGGATTGGCTGAATATCCTGTTGAGCATATCGGCGATAATGCGGATTAATACGCTGATTTGGATCCTTCTTCTTCGATCGGGGAGCAAGCAATTGCTGTTGTCGAGGAATCTTGAAGGTGAAGGCCGAGGATGATACTCAGTAGGAGAATTTCGAACTGGAGAGTTCGCTACGTGTGGATGTCCTTGACTCGTGGATACATCGAGATGATAACGACCAAACTTGCGGAGATTGGTGTGGTGTTGCATTCTCTTTCAATACAACTTTAAGATCCATGACAGACTCATCGACTTCTCAAGTGCTTACTTCTGCCTTCAATAGTTCGACCACGGCTGAAGCTCGTCTATAGTCCCTGAGACATCCTTCAGATTTTGAACAGCGTCGAAGTGGCAGTTTGATATTTACGGACGGAAGAGATGAAATGAGCTTTACGGTGAAAATGGAATGCATAGCAATGCATTAAAGAATGCAAACGATATAATGGGAATGCATGTAAGAATGCAACATAATGGTAATACATATCGAATGCCATATGATGGTGATGCATGTAAGAATGCAATGTGATGGTGATGCATGTAAGAATACCATGATGGTGATGCATGTAAGAATGCAATGTGATGGTGATGCATGTAAGAATGCCATATGGTGATGCATGTAAGAATGCAATGTGATCGATACATATTGATGTTATCGCAAAATCACATGTAAAGTTAAGCAGACAAGGGTTTAAAGGGACGGTCGGACATGGCTTGACGACCTGACAATTCCCCAAACAAGGAGTTGGTTCTAAGCGTTTTTGCTAAATATTTCTCGGAACTCAGATCCTTTAAAAAATATTATCGTCATGGCGATAGTATTTTCAAAAGTCTCAAAGAAATGGCTCTTAAAGGGATACTCAAAAATCTTGGCGGTCGGTCTGATTTTGGACATCCTAATACTTAGAGTTGTGGCCATTTGTCTAGAAATTGCTACACTAGCATACGATGCAACAATCCCCTTAAAACGACCAACTCTAAGTTGTAGTCTTCACGTCGATCAAGGAACACGGATGTCAATGGACCTAAGCTACTCAACCACTCTAAACTTATGTTTCCTAGAAACCTGGTATTGGGCTTATCTATGAACCATAACCAACAATGCCCCAATATCAAAATACATCAACGGGATATAAAGAAATAATAGGCAATGAATAGTAAACACACAAGCGAAGGATTAAATTAAAGGGTTAACTCGCTTTTAAAAATTCTCCCCAGTGAAGTATAGCTGAAACAACTCGATTTTCAAAAATCTTTTAAATTCTAGAAAACGGTGAAATCGCCACCTAATTTTATTTGTTCTAAAAGAGCAGGGAAAATATAGATAAAACCCCAAACAAGCGGATAAGGCGGTCTACGTGACCAAAAGTGGGATCGGGAGTCGGTTATGTAAGGGAAGGTATTAGCACTTACCATCCATCATTCTCGATGGGACCCATTTAATTCTGCGTTTGTGTGTGTGCTTACTAAGTTATGGATGCTAAAAAGAAACAGAATTTGTTTGTTATTATTTTGAGTTTGGCACGGTTTAGGAACGTGTGCCTACATATTCCCTCGTGCAATGGGAAAGTCAAAACTCTGTAGTTCCTCTTAAAAGGCTTTAATTGGTTACATTGATTTTATCGAAAATCGTGCGTTTGGCGTTTCAAATGCTTTGAGCTAGGACTTGTTTTGTTTGTTTGACTTAAGTCCTCGCTCGTATTTAAACGACTATTACACCTCTTTATCGGAAAAGAGTTTTTATGATGCATATGAGCGATAAAAGAGTTTGAGTGGATTGAATTGTTTTTATGTGGGTGAAAAGTGCCGAACCACAGGACTAGCATCCTACGATTCAAATACTAGAAACAGGATGAGCTCAATGCTCAACGAGTAATCTATCATCCCAAAAGTTTTCTTATGAAAAAGAGTGAAGTGAAACAAAGTTCATGTTGTTAGAGCCTTTAAACAATTGGACTAGCATCCAGCGGTTTAAAGATTAGAAGTTCATTTGCACAAGTATTTAAACAATTAGTCTAGCAACCAACGATTTAAATACTTGGGTTTTATTAATGAAAGAGTTTTAAAAATGCACTCGACATTGGATCGAGGTTTGTAAATTAATTATGAAAGTGTTTGAAGTTTGATACGGGGGAATGAAATGGAGGAGAAACAATAGGACTAGCATCCCACGATTTTTGGTTTTATGTAGTGTCGACTTATGGATGAAAAGTACCGAACAATAGGACTAGCATCCTACGATTCAAATACTAGAAACAAGATGAGCTCAATGCTCAGCGGTGATCTATCATCCAAAAGTTTTTCTTATGAAAGAGTGAAGTGAAACAAGGTTCACGTTATTAAGAATCTTTAAGTAGTTGGTCTAGCATCCAACGACTTAAAGATTAAATTCATTTTGCAAGTGTTTAAACAATTAGTCTAGCATCCACGACTTAAACACTTGAGTTTTCTTTATGAAAAAATTAGAAAATGCACTCGACGTTGGATCGAGGTTTGGAACCTTAATTGCGAAATATTACGATACGCGTCTTGAGAGTAAGCGGGGGCGGGTTATGATTAATCAAGTATATGGACTTAATTAACCTCGTGAGGATAGGTGCTCCTATCTGACCATGAGACCACAGGTGCATGGTGATTGGTATATAGACCAATGTTGTTTTCGGGTTATGATCGATTAAAGCAACAAGGGCTTTAACCAATCTCGTGAGGTGGCCATGCCCATGCCCATCCCCAACCATGAGATCCTTTAAGAAATCGGCGTATGAGCCAATCAAGATGAAATCGAATTGATTTTAATTTTAGTTGTGTGCAAAGTGTACATTGATGAATAAATACTGAACGAGTAAATAAACAGACAAAAATACCATACAATACAATCGAAAATTTAAATAATTATTAGAGATGATTTTTTCTGTTTGATGAAAAATTGACTGATAGTTTAATCGATAAATCATCAAACAAAAACTATCAGACCCAATAATTATTTAGTACATCGCAACAAAAATATTATTTACGACAAAATAAATAATTGAAATAGAATAAGTTCAGAAATAGCCTGGATCGCCGTGATTCTGGACGGTGTGAAAAGAAATCCATCTGAACTTTTGACCGGTCCGAAATACTTCCATATGTGCTAGTAAACTGGGTGCAATGCTTCCACTCCAAAGTATTCCGACGGTTTCCATAATAATGAAAGATACACCACATACATTTGCTTAATACTACACTTTTTTTTTAGTAGAATTATTTAAAAATAACAAAAATAATAATAAAAACAGACTTTTATTTTATCATCTATAAAACAAGGTGGTGACACTTGTCACCACCAGATTTAATAGGAAAATAAAATAAAATTTGTTTTATATATTATGTTTTTGTAATTTAAGAAAAGAAGAAGAAAAAAAAAAGAATTGAAAACAAAATATATTTTTTTAAAATGGGCAAAAAAGAGAAAAACCCAATCTCACTCTCTTCTCTCTCTCACTCACCCGCGTTCTCACCTTTTTGGGTTTTTCTTCCTTCACTCTTGTTCTCTCTCGATGGAACCCTCGCCGTCCCTCTCGCCGCTTCCTCTCTCGGTCTCTCTCTTACCGTCGCCTCTCTGTCCCTCTCGCCGGCCGCGATTCGTCCCTCTCTCTCACTCACCGCGATCGCTCCATTTCTCTCTTTCACTCCGTCGCGATTCCGATTGTCCCTGTCTCTCTCTCACAGCGACTCACCGTCGCGATTCTCATCTCTCTCTTCGATTTCGCTTGCATGTTGATTTCTGATGTTGCTTTTGATTTTCGTTTTACATTACAGTTAGGCTGGTTGTTGGATAGATGGAAAAGGAAGAGGAAAGAATGACGAATCATAACCTCCTAAATCAAAAATCCGGTATTACCTTTCTAAACCTCGTCTTCTTTCTCGATTTTCAGAATTGGATTTCTGAAAAATAGATAATCTGAAGGTTGTTTGCGTGGGAAAATGATGATGTGCTTGCTGTTATCCTTGTTCTGTTCACGTTTCCATTTGTGTTTCGTTCTGGGATTTTAGAGTTTTTCGGTTTAACTCATCTTCTTTCTCTCTTTCTATGTTGCCTGTCAGTTTCGATAAGAATGGATACTCTCTTTGATTTCTGGTTTGGGTTTTCGGTTTGAGATGGCTTGCTGCTAGAACAGATTTGCACTTTGGTCTTTGTTGGTTTTTGTGGATTGGTTTCTCACTCTCTGTTCCATTTTTTTCTCCATCTTATCTCCACGAGCAGATATTATATTTGTCTTAACTTGTCCCTCTATATCTTTTCAGATTTACTTGCTTTATGGTTTAACACCATGCTTTAATGATGTCCTGCTCTGTTTTTCTGAATTTGGCTTGCATTAGTTGCTAATACCCATGCTGTCTGCTCTGCTTTTCTGAATTTTGTGGCTTATTTTCTTTCTCAAAGCTGTCCTACTTTGCTACCTTTATCTTGTGATGTGCACTTGATACTTTTGTTGACTTTTGAGGCTTGAATGTTGGGCTCCATGTATGTTATCATCATGAACTATTGTTGTACTTTTGATCATCATGAATTACCACATGCTTCTTTGGCTGTTTAGTTATATTTGTTACTTTGTTGACTTTGTGGCTTATAACATTGGGCTCAATCTTTGGTGTTTTGTTGCTTCTTTTCCTCTTACTTTCTCAACTGTCCCTTGCTTTTTAACCTTGAGTGCTGCCTTACATATTAAAGCTGTGATGATATAATACTTGCTCGTTGTCAGATATTAATCTGTCATTTGTTGTATTGTTGCTGCCGGAATTAACATTGTCGCTTCGATTGCTCGTTGTATCTTTGTAAGAACTTATCTTTATCGCTTCTTATCGTTGCTGCCGAATTTATGCTATCGCTTCTTGTATGCTTGCAGCCCGTCGTATGCTTGCTTGTGAACCGGGTTAACCGCGATTTGCAAGCAAGCCACCTTACCGATGATTAATCTTCTAAATGAGATTAGAGGCTTTGGCAATAAATCGATTCCATAGCGCTAATGATGAATTTGGACAAGCGATTCTTTGATAACCGTGCATTTTGTTTATGTTTTGCTTCTAACTTGACTTTTCTCTTGTTTCATGTGACGAGATGATGAGGATGGCATGGCGATGAAGATGGAAAACTTCGAAGATCGGTGGCGATGGATGAAGAAATAACTCAAGATAACAGCGAGTTGAAAGTCTTGTAACTCGAAGAAAAGGCCAAGACACTTAGAAACTTCAAGACTTTCCTTGTAGAAATCGTAGAAATTGTTTTAGAAACTTTGTAGAATTAAATTGTAGAATTTAGAATTGAAATTGTAAGAAGTTTCAACATTTTGGAGAACTTGTATACTTTCAATTTTGAACCACTCTTGTACCAAAAGTTTAGTAAATTGAATGAAAACAACCTTGGTTCTAACGCTTCTTTTGATTCTTGAATCGTAACAAAGCGTTCAAACGTTCCATACTTATAGTAACTTTGAAACATTGATGAAATTATTCTCATAGTGAACTTTGAATGAAATAAATCTCGGCAAAAATTTCCAAAGCTCGTAAGAAATCTTGAATGAACAATTTGAATTTAAAATGCAATTCCTTCCTCAACCATATAAATTGTCTTGTAAACTTGTGGAATTCATGATGAATGAAACCAATTAAATTATGTTTAAAGAGTTGACCAAAGAATCTCGGGTTTCAAAACAAAAATTCAAGCTCTTTAATTCTTTCCTCTTAGAAAAATGATAATCTCAACTTGAAAATGAAGTCACATGAATAAGCATTTCTTTCTATCTTGTGGAGAATAAACTTGAAGTTTTATCGCAACTCTCCATGCCTAAAAACTTTTAGTGGGTATCTTAAATTTGGAATCAAACTTGTGAAAGATAGTCGAATGATGATAGGTGACACTTGAATCTTGAATGAATTAGATAAAACCCAAATGAAGTACTTGAAGCGGTAATAATAGCGTATTCCCCAAACTAAGAGTTCTAAGAATTTCAACACGACAATTCTTAACAATATTACTCTTGGTCACCAAACTTTACATCTGAGCAAATTATTACGCCTCAAATCTCTTGAACCACTTTTTGCATTTGGTAAACTCGGATTAACACAAACTAAATTCTTTCAACTTCACAGTTTGAATGAACTTGATTTTCCGTTGTGCAATACTTGAATGTATCTTGAACCAAAACTTGAGTTAATTCAGGTTGAAACAATGAATTAAGCATGAATATGTTCCAAGAAAATTTATGGTAAGGAGGGTAAATTTTGGGGTGCGACAGGTTGTTATTCCTATAAGGATTTAATAATAAGCACCCATTGTTGGTTGATCTAGAGGTCCTGGTCTTGGATTTGGTAGGAGGTTTCTGATCGATCCCCCACAACCACAATTGGGAAAATGGGGATTCACCGCTTAAATACGAACCTCGTGCTAAAGACAAGAAAAGGATCATAGTTGCTAACCGATTTCCCTACTATGTGCGTGTACGAATAACGGGCTTAATGTGACTGCGCTTGAATGAAAAGAGTGAAATAAAAACACGAGATATAGGTTGAGCAATAATGGTATAATTTAAATTGGTTTGCATAAAGAATGAGTCTTTGAACATTGTGTAGATTCTGATATCCTTGGTGTTGACGTTTAGTACTAATCGATCTAATATTAGCCTAGTAACCATATATGAATAGGAGTCGTGTCGTGCCTTTGTTTCAAAAACCATGCTTAATCATTTTCTTTTACCGCGTTGGTTGATTGCTTAAGGACAAGCAATGGTTTAAGTGTGAGGGTTTGATAACACGAAAATGTATCGTATATTTGACTTGATTTACATAAATTATATCTTTATTTTATCTTAATTATGTTGCTTTATATTCATATTATGCCGGTATTTTCTATGTTTTCAGGTATTCACTATTTACAAGGCATGTACGAAGAAAGTCGCAAAAAGTTGAGCGAATCGAGCTTAAAATCCACAAAAAGAGCAAAATATGCAAACATGTGGTGTGATAGCAAAATGGGGGTATGCGTTGTAAGTCTGGAAAGAAATAAATGAAAAACAACAAGGCCCAACCCAAAGGAACATGCGCCTTCACTAGCCACATGTGTGATTAATCACACACCTCCTCAACAACCCTAACAGTCGCTACAAGTTGGGAAGCTTCCTCATGAAGAAAAGTTGTAGCAGTGCCACACATTCCCATGGACCACTCTATTTTTGTGACGAGCGTCACGCTTTTGAAGGAGACTTTTCTCCTTACTTGTAGCGAATGACAGTCGTTACAAGCACTTCTAATTTTCTCAGACGCTAAGTCCATTCACGGAAGCCACGGAAGTTCCTATTTTTTGGTCAAAGTGAAGAGCGAATATCTGACCATGCCTCTAGTTTTTCTCGGAAGAAACTATATAAATAGGTTACATTTGATGACAAAGAATCACATACTCTCTCTTCCTCTCGTCCATTTTCCACCACTTTTCGTTCATAGCTTTTTCTTGGAATGTAAAGTAATAGTTCTCCATCGAGGACTATTACCAAATTAGTACGTATTTCAATTCAAGTTATATTTGTTTCCATTTCCGCATTCTGAGTTCTTCATTTTACCGCTTTATTATTATCATTGTTATTCCTTTTCTGCATTATTTATTATTATTATTTTATTTCTCTAATTTAATTGATATGGCGTTTGTTATCGTAACTATAAATATCCATGTGTTTTTAATTAGTAACATGTCCAGGCTAAATAGTCTTGAATCCGATGTATGAGGACCGTTGTTACCAGCGGGACTCGATGAAAATAATATGTATGAATTTATGATTGGGATTCTATTTTGGTTTTAATTTCCAAGTCTAATTTAAATATCTTTGTCACAAGAGTGAGTTTATTTAACGATTTTGTCACGAGTGAGGAATCAATTAAAGTTAGAGTCGACACTACGAGCATGGGGATCGAACGGATAGTGTAAATTAGGCAACATATATAAATACAACGAGGCGCTTTAGATGCGTTTAGGATATTATTGGCTTACAAAATATATTTCTTAGTTACCGGGCGAGCGAGAGCAAAATCTTGAGATTAGGAAGTATGTCTTTAGTTAATACCGCGAGAGCGTGGGACGGAATCTTTAAGTTAGTACATTCTACAGAACTAGGTTATAGTCGTAATTAGTACCCATTTTCTATTAGTCCTTTAGGAACTCGGAAATCATATCCCGACCTCGTTTTAGTATTATTTCCTAAGTCCATTTATTTCAGCTTTAGTTCTTAGTTTTCCCCAAATCCAATTATTCATTAGTCTTAGCTTTACAAAGTAACGATAGGTTACAGTAGGTTGACATTGGTCTCTGTGGTTCGACAATCTTTTATATTACTTCGATATTTCCGTGCACTTGCGGAATTTACCCATCAGTCTGAATATTTTTCATCTTCTCATCTCTCTTTCATTCGTTATCATTAAGTATCTTCTCCATGAATGCTAGAACCTTAAATGGTGATGTGTCTCTTCTTGTAGTGATTAACGAAAAACGAATTGATAATGTGACCGATGAAGGTCAGATTAGTTTATTCATAAAACAACAAGGTTAGTCTGAACATTCAGTCATGCTTAGGGGTCCTATTTATCCAAGTCTTGTCAAACAATTCTGGAATCATGCTTCAGTTGATCCTATTGGATAATTCATTATCTCTCATGTCTTTGGGTGTCCTGTTGTCATCACTCGTTTCTCCATTGATCAAGCTATCAATTGTCGTTCTTCTCTAACTCGTGCTTGATGTTGATGTTTTCCCATTATTAGAACACTCCCTTAGTGGCATAACCAACGCTTCGTACGTACTAGAATCCTCATTCCTTTGTTGGTTTAAGTATCGCTAACAAATCTCACCCAGAGGACATAATCCTAATGTGATTTTCCTAGGGATATGTGTTTGCTCTATTGTCTTAGAAAGAACATCCTTGTTCATCTGTCCTAAATCATCTTCAACCATCTAAAGCTATGCATTATCGGCTCCAGAGATTCTCAGAAGTCATTTATTTTGTATGGACGATTACTATCTGAACTGTTTGAGTTAGCTCATGTAACTGAAATTATTAGAAACAATTCGATGTATGGAAGATGTTTTTTGTTTCATGTATTCCATAAATACACCAGGTGCATTTGTTACACTGAACGACATAACAAAATACTCATAATCAACATACCTTGTTCTAAAAGAAGTCTTATGAATATCTTCAACCTTCACACGAATCTGATGATATCTAGACCACAAATCTATCTTACTGAACACAGTTGCACCAACCAACTGATTCATCAAATCATTAATCCTCGGAAGTGGATACTTATTCTTGATAGCCACCTTGTTCAGTTGTCTATACATGTAACCTCATAGTACATTCTTTCTTCTTAACCAACAAAATAGGTACATCCCACAGTGACACACTAGGACGAATAAACCTCTTAAGCAAATCCTCAATTTGACTCTTTAACTCTTTCAACTCCGATGCTGACATACGATATGGAGCCATACTGGACTAGTTCCTGGAACTAATTCAGTCGTAAACTCCACCTCACGTTCTAGCAGTAAATCACTTACATCTTCAGAAAATACCTCTGGAAAATCACAAAATATTGGTAATTCCACAATCATTCGTTTCCCACCAATATCTAACATTGCCATCAAAGCTAACAATACAACATCATCCTTCATGGACTCTAGCTTATGAGGTGAGATGTATGCATTTGGTTCAACACCTGCATCACACAAATAAAAAAAGATATAAAAATATGCATATTTTTGGATTTTGGTTAAGGGTTATTAAACATCAAAACATACACACAACACACAATTTAAGGTGCTCGATGACCCCCTAAGAATAAACCCAAAGATATGAGAGAGTATAAGAGAAAATCAGCCTCTCATGATGATCTTAATGCATCGTGATAATATGGTATGATGGAGAATTTTAAGGACAAAAATTAAGGTATAACACATTCGATTAACCATCCGATTAAGGATGTCGGATGAAATATCATTTCAAAGACAAGTGAGTTTGAACTACTATAGAGTATAGAGAATGCTTGAAAATACATTGAAACTCCTTGATGTAATTATCAATGTTAGATCTGCCTTTTTATCTTTTGATAATGTATTTTTGTCGACAAATGCCTTTGAAATAAAATACTCTGGATTCTTGAGATTTTGGCACATCTCTTATACTTTTATATTTATTTTCATTTTATACCAATAACTAATTGTCCACTTATGTCTTAAAAATTGCAACTAGCAAAAGTTTAAAAGAAATTTTTGCCATATTTGAATATGAATTTTATTATAACGGTTTAAATAGTTTTTAGTTCACGTAAGTTGGCGTGTTTTGATTTTGTCTCGTATTTTTTTTTTTTTGATAAAGTTCTTCAATGTAAAATTTCGTTTGATTTTAGTCCTAAAACATAAATCAAAGTTTTGCTGATTTTCATTCGATTTTCTTGTGGACTTTAATTTGAACTAAAATAAAAATATTTTAACATTGAGATCATTTAAAAATATATATAAGGCGAAAATAAAAACGTTAACACAAAAATAAATGACTATTTAAGCCTAATTTTACCAATTATTTTACTATTTATCACGATTAAAGTTACATCATATATTTTTAAGTTATTTTTGTGTGATTAATATTTTAATTTTTAATAATTTATCTTTTAAATTATTAAATATGTACTATTATTTTTTTAACAGAGTACTAATTATAAATATAACTATTTTTTGGGGAATGAAAATAATAAAATGCAATAAAAAAAATACTATAGTCATCAATTTCTAAATATTAAATATTCAAAATGTAAGAAAGAAAATTGTAAAGATCACTCTAAAAATACAGGATAATTTTGCCTATATTTTTTCTAGAGTATATATTATTACTGACCTTATTTGTTGTGATTTTTCATCAAGTCAACTTGATTCACATTCTGCATATTGGTTTACCCAAAATTCTCGCAATTTATTTTTGCTTTGACTTTTGAGTATTGAAGTTAGAGTTCAGTTATGCAAGTGTCATCATTTGGCGTCAAAGATCCAAAGGGTGCTGTTGGTGAAACCAGAACAACATCATAGTAATGACTAGTTGCTGCGGTTTGAGATCTGATTCCGTCATCATGGAAACCGAGCTGAGTAGTAGTAGTACCACCAGAGGAAGAGGTTTTGGCACCATTTTTGGTTCTACTGTTAAGCCTAGACCCCTCAGGTTTCAACCTTCTGGTTTGTCTTGTCTTCTGTTGCTAACGACTTTGGTTTCTTAGTTATTCTGATTCTGATTTATGGCTCTTAATGAGTGTAACTTGATTGTAGATGAAGATGTTGAGGATCTTATCCCCAGTAATGCTACAGGAAGATTTTCTGGAACTGTTTTTCCATATGTTGCTGTTGCTTGCATTGGAGCGTTTTTATTTGGCTATCATCTTGGGTATGAGTTTCATCTATGTTTATTTAGTATTAACATCAATGGACTTATGGTCTTATACTGCTGAGTTTCGTTCTTAGGTGGGAAACTCTGATTATGCCGTGTTTGGTGTAGGGTGGTCAATGGTGCTCTTGAGTATCTCGCCAAGGATCTCGGAATCGCGCAAAATACTGTGCTACAAGGTTTTTTTTAGTCTTCTTTTTTATATTTCACTTGATTATGCTTAATCAGTTTTTTCCTCATGAGATTTATTATATCCACAAACAGGGTGGATTGTTAGTATGTTACTTGCAGGTGCTACTGTCGGTTCGTTTACTGGTGGAGCGTTGGCTGATAAATTTGGTCGAACCAGGACTTTTCAGTTGGATCGATCCCTTTAGCGATCGGAGGATTCCTTTGGTCTGTCAAGTGTACTTTATAGTTGATAATATGATTGATCTTTAATGTAGTTTTGGATCAAATTTTGATTTTAATTCGTTTACAGCGCTACCGCTCAGAGTGTTCAGACAATGATTATTGGTGGTTTGTTAGCTGGTGTAGGAATTGGTGTTGCATCTGCGATTGTACCACTATACATATCAGAGGTGGAGTGTTTATAGATTGTTTTAACATTTGCTATTGTTTTTGGTGTATTTATATGGACCTCAGGCTCAAGGTGACTCTTTCTAATGGACAGATTTCTCAACGAAATCCGTGGTGCACTTGGATCTGTTAATCAGATTTTTATATGTATTGGGATTCTTGCAGCACTAGTTGCTGGTTTGCCTCTGGAGGAAATCCTATATGGTATGTAGTATTCAGTTGATTCATCTCTTGTTACCTGTTTATTTCTTCCTAGATCAAATCTCAACACGAGGGAGTGTATGTTTGAGATGAACATGGTTATATCCACTGTGAAGTTTTAGAAGCAAGAGGCATGTATGTTGGACAAATAGGACATGTATTCAGATAATCTTGCTCAGTCAGTCATCTAGAACTGTCTTCATACACCGAATTGTACTTGTTCGGTAATTCAGTCTACTCCTCTCTCTACCTTGTCTTATATTTTGATAATTTATCAGGTGGAGGTCAATGTTTGGAATTGCAGTAGTTCCTTCTATTCTATTAGCACTTGGAATGACTATTTGTCCAGAGAGTCCCGATGGCTTTATCAGGTTGTTCTGCTATACTACGCTGTCATTTGTTATGGATACAATACATTTACATGTCATTTGTCAAACAAACCAACTGTTTCGTTGTGTGATGTGCATGCAATTATGTATGTGTATGATGTCTTGTTTCCTTTGAAGTGTATTATTAGCTGTTTAGTGCAATTGCAATAATTTTCTGAGAAAATTACACTGTTTGTTTTACAGCAAGGAAAATATCTGAAGCTGAAAAAGCTATTAAAACATTATATGGAAAAGAAATAGTTGCTTGGTTATGCAGGACTTGACAGCTGCAAGTCAAGGTTCTTCTGAACCTGAAGCAGGATGGTTTGAACTGTTTAGTCGCCGATATCGAAAAGGTATTGTCAAATTTGAGTTTAGACATACTCCATGTTTGTTACACAATTATATTTACTTATTTTTCTTATTTAGGCTCACTGCTCAATTTCATTTTAGTTTGTTCTGAAATGACTAATGCTGAATGAATTCTTGTAGCATTTCTCTAAAACATTTTCTCTTACAGTTGTGAGCGTTGGCGCAACTCTTTTCTTGCTGCAGCAATTAGCTGGAATAAATGCCGTGGTTTATTATTCAACTTCTGTCTTCCGCAGTGCTGGAATCACTTCAGATGTTGCAGCAAGTGCTCTGGTTAGTGCATCAAATGTTTTGGTTAGTACTATTTTTCGTTTTATATATGTATATACTATTTTCTCAAACATTACATTTAGTGTTTGATTCGGTGTAAACACCGTTATTGCTTCCTCTTTAATGGACAAAAGGAAGGAAAAGTCTCCTTATCACAAGCTTTAGTGGGATGGTAATAACAATATTATGGTATTTGAGCCTTAACTATGATTCTTTATGGAAAAACAATAACCTTGTTTTCGGTCTTTTCAGGCTGCTGATGTTACTTCTTTCCATGTCTTTTAGTTGGAAAGTCCTTGCGCCATACTCGGGCACCCTTGCGGTCCTCGGGACTGTTCTGTAAGTCATTCATTACTTAACAGTAAAATTGATTAAATTTTTTTAACTTTGATTTGACTTTTGAATTTGGTGGGATATGAATTTGAAACAGTTATGTATTGTCCTTCTCTCTTGGTGCGGTCCAGTGCCTTCCTTCTACTACCAGAAATATTTGCATCTAGAATCAGAGCAAAAGCAATTTCTCTGTCATTAGGCACACATTGGGTTAGTGAGTTCATTTTAAAATTCAAAGCTCATAATGCCATTAGCTTTGTCACTACACTGATTTATCTGTTTGCCTGCATTTTATGCTAATGATGAAATGTTGAAATTTTGATTTTGTTATCAGATTTCCAACTTTGTGATAGGACTCTATTTTCTGAGTGTTGTAAACAAAATCGGCATCAACCGGTATATTTCGGGTTCTCAACTGTGTGTCTTCTTGCTGTCTTGTACATTGCTGCTAATGTAGTGGAAACAAAGGGTCGCTCATTAGAAGAAATTGAACGTGCTCTTACTGCTACAACTTAGGATATTGCAACACTATACTTTTGTTGTGAATTTTCCTTTTGAGGTTTGATATCAAGATGCAATATCCTTTAAATACATCCTTGATGCAAGTATTCTAATCCACGAGCAATGCCCGTTGCAATTTTGGATAATGTGTTCCAATCCAAACTAGAAACAGAATCAGAAAATCCACTTTTAAGGATGAAATGCATGAATTCATATATTAGCGCTCTTTTCTTCTCATAACAAAAACCCAAAAGCGAGACAATATTGACGTGTGTGACGTTCTACTAATGCTAGCAACTTCATTTATGAATTCTTCTGCATTTCCCTTCAACTCTTTTATTACTTTCACAGCCACTTGACGACCATCAGATAAGCTTGCTTTGTACACAGTCCCATATCCTCCTGACCTAATTTATCTCTGAATGAGTTTGCCATTCTTTTCACTTCTGCATATCTATATTGTTTTATCGGCACTGACAATTTATAACTTTCCATAGAATTCTCCACATTATGATCAATAGATTTTGTTGTTGCCTAAATATCCACCTTTGTACTAAAATAAAACACTTCTTACCATAGTAAATAATCAATCCAAATAGTATTATAAATCCAACAAATGCTCCTGCATGCTTGCAAAAAGTGAAAGATAATTATAAACAATAATTATTTTATTTTATTATCATAAAAGTAAGAAATAATTAGTGATGTTAAAATAAACAATTTAAATAATTTAGATCAGCTATGTTGGATGAAGGGTTATTAGACATTTATATGGAAGTTTATCTGTTGACTTGGTTTAAGAGCTTGGGCACTGGAGGAAAAGTTAGCCCGAGCTTTAACTGAGATATACATTAAACATACAATGATCATAACCGACCCATAAAATTTTAAATTTCTTTTTAATTTGATTTACTATTTTAATTCTATTTTTTAAAAATAATTTACTATTTTATATTATTAGATTGACTACTTTGTTAACAAATATTTAATTATATGGCATTATCATCCAAACAATAATACACACCTCTAATCGTCACTAAACAATAAAATATATAAAAGTTGTAGTATTTTACAAAACAATAATAAAAAAATTTACATTTTCATTACTTCTTAATTTTTTTAATTCCTATCTCATGAGTTATTGGTTTTTATGGTTGAAACTTGCTTCCACTATCATTATAAGCAAAATAACATGAAATTTTATTTTCCAATTCATTGTGCAGTTAAACGTAAGTATTCAAATTTTCAATTTTTATCAGTAAAAAGAAGAAAAAAAAAAGTCAATGGATTAGTCTTCTTAAAGCCTGAGTGAATGCATTTCCTTGATCGAGAATCAAGTTTTTTCCTATGTGAAGAGAGAGTGGTAGCAAAGCATAATGAACTAAATACTTTCAGATTGGTTAAATCAGGAAGTTCATTACGTAGAACTTGGAATGGTGACTTGTGTGTTAAGTAGGGTGTTGGCAATCTATTAATGATATGTATAGAATGGCTAATGGTATGTGGCCAATTTTTTTTGGGAAATTGGACTGAAACAGGAGTGCCTTAATGATGCCAAGGATATGCTGGTGTTTTCTCTCAACAATGCCATTCTGTTGAGGTGTTCCAACACAGGAATTTTGATGAACAATGTCATGGTCATTATAGAAGGAATTAAGCTTGATTCATTTCCATTATCACTGCTGATACACTTAATCTTAGAGTTGAATTGGGTGTTGACCATGTTAACAAAGTTTTTAATGTGTAGAAGTTTCAGATTTAAACCTCATTAAAAATATCCAAGTGTATAGACTTTTGTCATCAAAACAGTTAAGAAGTATCTGAAACCAGATAATGAAGGATGGGATAATGGACCCCAAATGTTCATGTGTATTACATCAAAATTGTCAGTAGATACACTATAGCTAAGAGGAAAGGAAAGTCTCTTTTGTTTTGCATAGAAACATGTATCACATAACATAGAAGACTTAACAACTTTAACAAAAGGAAAATTTTTATTGATATCATTCAGTATTTTCAGCAGATGGGTGGCCAAGCCTCATGTGCCACAAGTCACAATCAGATTTCCTATTACAATTTTCTAGGGAGCTGATGGTTTCACAAGTAAGGTTTCTACAATGGTTGGGAAGGGTATTCATAGAACTAACACATGGTTGTGTGAGCACATAGATCCCATGATTCATTTCAGCTACATAAATCATTCTCTTAGAGGAGAAGTCATGTATCAGACATTTAGAGCCATCAAATAACAAACAACAATTTAGGTATTATGTGGTGTTTGGGACATAAATTAAATTGAAGGCAAAGTCAGGAAAATAGAGAAAATTGGTGAGGTAAAAGTTGCTATCAAACATAATGGTGCTAGCTAAATATGTAGTAACTAATGTGCCATCAGGCAATTTAATGTGGATTAGTTGAATTTTCTTTATATATTGTAAAAGATGCAACGAGTGGCAGATATGATATGTTGCCCATGTATCTAAAATGAATGAATGATGAGAATGAGTGAGGTTAGGAATGACAAATGATACCTGTTTGGTCAATGGATTTTGTGATGATTTGGTTCACACTATGAGATTGTATATGATTTGATTGTTGGAGAAGTGTCAACAATGCTTTGTTCTGATTTGGAGTGAAGAACATATGCCCTTTTCCTGATTCACCATTATCCTCTTTGTATGTTATGGATTTGATGTCCTCTCCATCACCCTGATTTTGACAATTGTTCACAGTCCCTTCATGTTGCATGTTTCTTGAAGCATTGATCAATTGTGTGATTTGTCATGCCACAATGAGTACACACTTTATTGTTTCTACCTCTGCCTCGACCATTATTGTGTCTGTCACCTGTACCACATTGAGAGGGTGCTTCTTCCAGATTGCTGCTGCGTATTGGAGACAGCCAGAATCTTGGACTCATCAAGATTGAGGAGTGATTGCCTTTCTTGTTGAACAAGTAAATAATACACTTTACCAATGCTGGGAAGAGGCTCAACTAACATGATTTGGGATCTAACAACTGCATATTGATCATTGAGGCCTTTGAGAAATACGATGACCTGATCATTGGCTCTATATTTGCGCATTTTATCAAGCACTTAACAAGCATCATGACAAATGTTGTGTGGAATTGGGTGAAAATTTTCAAGCTCTTGCCACAAAATTTTCATCTTGGTATAGTAAGTAGAAATGGTGTTGTCACTTTTTTTCAAGGTGTAAATGTCTTCTTGGAGATCAAATGCGAAAAAGTCACCTTGGTAGAAGCGTTCTTTGAGTTCTTTCCTAATTTCTGCAATTTCCATCCACAATATGCTCTATGATATTTCAGGTTCCAGGAGTTGTTGAGCCATGACATAATCATGGTATTGCATCGAACCACCCCTAAGCAATTGAATCTGTCTTCATCAATTGGGCGCGGCAAGGTTCCATTGATGAAGTGAAGCTGTTTGGAGCAATTGCAACTTACGCGATCGTGACCAAGAATGATAGTTGGAACCAAATAATGGAGGGGAAGCTAGAACGTTACCAAGATTTTCATTTGGGTGCATGAAATAGGGATTCGATTATATCCGTCTAGTAGCCTTTTATTCGAGCTCGTTGTACCCCAAAATTTTCCCTCTTCATTTCTTGATAACTAATTGGCTTACACTTAACTAATAGGTGCATCACGTACATGCCATTTGTGCATTAACCATGGGATCATGATTCTCTAATGGAGAGAGAGTGCAAAATTCAGGAGAAGTTTGATTCCTAAAGGTTGAATCTCTGAAGTTTCATCACCCCAAATTTCATCTCAATAATCAAGATGTGTACGTCTAAAAGCTACTGATTATCTCATGAAAATTGGAGTTTTGGAGTGCTGATCTCCTATCGAGTGGATATTGATTAAGCGTTTCGAGCAAGAGCAGGTTGTGGTCGAACATTTGAGCCCGAAGTGATATTATGGCCTTCAGTGAGTTTTAAAGTATTTGTATATGGCTTATCGATCCGTACGATTCATCAGAAAGTCAAGAATAGTCAGATGAAAAGAGATTTGAGTGTGCTCGATGAAAAGTTAACAAAAAGTCAAAGTTTGACCAAGTGGAATTTTTGGTCAAAATTATTGTCAAAAGTCGAGATTCGAAAAAATATAGCTATTTATTGAGAAAAGTCGGAAGAATCGGATAAAAATGAGATTTTTTGCGTTTTAAGAAATTTTAGACTCAGAATTGTTTTTAGTTTTAAGTTTTTTATGTTCACGGAGCCATGTTGTCGACTGTCTATCTCATTCGTTTGTGATCGAAAGTTCACAAATTTGTGCTCGTTGGAAAGAACGTGTTTCGTACTTCAAATTTGTCTTTATGGAGGTACCTCCGAAAAGTGTCCAGATTTTGAGTTACGGAGCGTGGAAAATGGATGTTCATAACTTTGCATGTTCACACTTAGAAATTTTTAAGACATGTTCCAAAATGTATAAACTTCGTGGCCTATTTCGGGGCTTCATTTGGACTCGTATCGAAAATCTCAAACATAAAAGTTGAAGATCAAAATCTCTTCTCCAATTTGGATTTAAGGATCATTGTACTCTGAGCCTTGTAGAGAAAGTTATCGCGTCTATGTTTCAGAGGTTTAAAAGGAATTTTTGCCATGCATACGAGAGCATTTTATCAAACAATCGTTGTGCGCGCGTTCGAGGTTGTTTTTCTCTTTGATTCAATCGCCGCACGAAAAACACTGAACATGAAAGTCGGAGTATGTTATGTCCAATACAAGATTCATTCAGAAATTATTTCGTTTCGGACGTTGGAGCGAAAGATATGAGGCTTCAAAGTTTTTAGATAGAAGTTGGTAAAATGCAAGATGGCACATACATTTTTGCCAGGCATACGAGAACATTTCATCAAATGTTGTGCGCACGCTCGAGGCTATTTTTCTCATCGATTCGATCTCCGTATGGAAAAGCACTGAACATGAAAGTTAAAGTTTGCCATATTCTCTACAAATTTCGTTCAAGAATCATCACGTTTCGGACGTTGCAAAGAAAGTTACGAAGGTTGAAAGATGTTCATTAATCATGTTTGCAATATTCCAACACAGTGAAATTTTTCTGAATTTTTTATATGCCCAGATCGACGACTTCGGTTTCAATTTTCATGTAGTTCGTGGCTCTGTTTCAGAAAACACTTAAATAGAAAGTTGTTTATCTCATAGCAGCGTATAACTTCTCCGAAGAAGTTAAAGTTATTCGAGCCACGAGTCGGAAGTTACGTAGCTCAGAAAATAGGAATTCATCATGCTCGCTATGTTCAACACTTAGAAAAATTTATGAATGTTTGGTAATGTGGTCGGATGGCGGCTTGAGTTCGATTTTCTCATGGCTAGCGACTCCGTATCAGAAATTGTTCAACTACAAAATTGTTCACATCACGATAATCTATAACTTTGAATAAGGAGTCTAATTTATTCGGGCTTTGGATCGAGAGTTATAAAGTGATGAAGTTTGGAAAAAACTTGTGAAAATATTTGACGACGTCGCCGACATTTTTCCAATTACAATTTCAGATCTTTATGGAAGTTTTAGCACGTGTTACAGATATCGAATCAAAAAACTTTCAACGTGAGTTTTGTTCACAGGAGTTTCCTCCACAATTTTTGTCTTGAGGCCTTGTCCAGAAAATGCTTGCATTCGGAGTTATGGAGTCATGAAGTGAGCTATAAGGTTACACGGATTTGAAAGTTTTTAGAGGGTGCGGAGCTGCAATGTGCAGTATATTTGAAAATTGTACTTTGCACCCCCACTTTTAAACCTGTACCCCTACCACAGTATTTTTGGACAAAAATGCCCTCATGTAAATAGTATAAGATTTCAAAAAAAAATCATTTCTCACATTTTGTTACAAAAGTGTTCCAAAATTCTCTCTTACTCTCCAGCATTCCGGAACAGTTTGCAAAAGTCTTACGGTTTTGTAAAAGACACGAAACACTTTAGGTGGTGTTCACGGAAAAAATGAAGAAAACACTTTTCAAAAGTATTAGGTTTGGGTGATTTATAGTATTTTTGCGAACAGTTTTACAAAGTGTTTCGGTTTGAACAAAATGCCTTTGGAATAATTTGTTAAAGTATTCTGGTTTTGGAAATTACATTCCGACACTTTTTTGCTAAGTGTTCCGAAATTGTTGAAAAATTATACACCGAAACACTTTTCACAAGTGTCCCGGTTTGCCTTTTTTGTATTTATTTTTGTATTTTTTATTTTATTATTTTTTTGCAGAATGCCTCGAAGATTAGGCCGTGACGGACCCCTTCCTCGTAGAAACGACGGTGCATCTGGATCCGGTTCACATCCTCCGGAGGAGCCTAGGAGATTCCCGGGTGGACCATCAGACTTATTCTTATTAGTTAGATACAAGCAGCATTGTGCTCGACACTTGTGGTATGGAGAGGTAGTAAATGAAATTATAGGGATAAACCTATACACCAAATAGTAGGATTTTGTGAAGGTGATGATGTCATAGGAAAAAATGTCAAGCAGAGATTTCCTTAATGAACAAGAATGACATTATAGCGGTTCTCTATCAAGTCACCCATGTCTGGTAGTGTCAACGAATTCTCCTCTGGCTGTCTACCAGTGGATTGTATCTGTAACGCCCGAAAATTTAATCAATTATTTAATTAAATTATATAAGAAATTATTTATTGGAATTAGTCGAAGTTAGAATTATCGAATTATTATAAGGCGTTAATTGGATTAATTGTTGACTAACCGATAATAATAATAATAATAATAATAATAATAATATTATTTAGTGATAATAATAAAATTAGAATAATTTGTTGGGCTTAAGATGGTTGAAATTAGTAGAAAGAGAGGTGTAGAGAAATAGATATAATTATTAGTTATTATAGATAATAAGAAATTAGGTTTTTGGAGAGGTTGTTAGAAAACAAGGAGAAGAAAAGAGAAAAAAATAGTATACGTGAAAAGAGGAAGAAAAAGAGGAATAGGCTTGGGAGAAAAACTGCCGTCGCGAGAAAATTGTAGACCGAAAGCCAAACTGAAATTTCGACCTTTAATTCAAGGTAAGGGTGGGGTTCTAATTTTCTAATGGGTTGTATGATAAATTATATGTGGGAAATAAGATAATGGAGAATTTACTATGCCTTTGTGGTTGTTCTGTTCAGTGAGAAATATATTTAAGTTGAAATCCCCAAATTTCTATTGATTGAAATTATTAAGTCTTGATGAATAATCTGATGATCAATTGTGTTTGAAATTGATATATTGATAAAATTGAGAGATGATTGAGAATTCAATTTAATATATATACATATATATATATATATTATAGTGACTTTATTCATAATATATATACTGATGTTGTAGCGTAAACTTTTGTCATACTATATATACTATTTCGCTAAAAAATTATATATTGATGTGTTGCTATACCTATAGAGTCACGTATGCTTTTAATAGAGTATATATGGTAATTTGGATACTGTGGATACATACCATAGTACCACTGACCATATATATGGTCTACTGTATAAACCTGTATTTGTAATTTAGTAAGTGATATGAGCATTTAGAATAACATTATAGTATCATGTTACTATACATCATATTTTAAACTAAATTTCTTTTTTACTTTAATGTTATATCTTATTTCATTATTATAATAATAATAGAAATATTAGTATTATTAAATTAATATATTTAGTAGTTTTAGTTAGAGATAAATATTTGAGTTTTATTATTAATTTAAGTTAATTTTAATTTTATTAGAGTTATCAATAGAGTTAAATTATCAATAGAGTTGTCAATAGAGTTATTAGCGTTATTAACAAAGTTGTCATAATTTACTTTGAGTTATTAAAGTCATATTTTAATTATTTTGGTGATTCGACATGTTTAGAGTTATCAGCGTTGTTTCGAGTTGTTTAAAATTAAATCTAATAAGCCGTAGAATTAAAAGGTAAAGAGATTTGACCCTTTAAAATTGTTTTGTCGGACCATTAACAAAAATATTATTTTGTCAAAGAGTTGTCGGTAGAGCAATTTTGAGCACCTTAGAGTTATTTTAGAATTGTAAGGATTGTGGTAGAGTGATTTATAATTCATTGAGAATTATGTCAAGTTATAATTATATATTATTATGACATTTTATGAGTTAAATATAAATAAATTATACTTATGTAAATTGTGAATTCAGGTGATAAATTGTGTTGTGTTGTTTCGTTGAATTGTTGTTTGTTGGTATTGATGTTATTAATAAATTACGAAGTTATAAATTGTGTAGTAATTGTTGTTATTCTTTGGTATTGATGTTATTAATAAATAAGAAGTTATAAATTGTGATAAAATTGGTTGTTGTTTGCTCGTATTAATTTTATTGATAAACTATTATTATTGTTAATCGTTGATGAAGTTGTAGGTCATTATGACCAGCGTTGATAAGTTGTTTTGCGATTGATGAAGTTGTAGGCCTTTGCCAATATTGAATAAGTTGAATTGTTCTAATTTATGGACATATTTGAGTTGTAGGTCGAATGACGGTGTTGATCTAAGTTGATTCCATTGATGTATATTTTAAGTTGTTATTGTATGATGTTGTTGTTGTCGCATTGTTGGGTATTTGTTGTTGAAGTTGAGGTCGCATAGCATACATTGCATGATTAAGTTGGCTGGATTGGCACCACGTTGAAAGTTGAAGGCTTATGCCTTGTTGATAATACGTTGAAAGTTGAAGGCTTATGCCTTGGCCTTGATGGCACCACGTTGAAGGCTTATGCCTTGTTGAATACCTCGATAACTTGGCATGATTTTAAGTTGGGAGTTCTGCTCCAAATGGTACCACATGCATTTGCATAGTTGAGTCCATATTAGTCGCGTGTTAAAGTTGTTGGTATTATTCGTTGTTGTTGATTGTCATTGAGATGTTGTTATAAGTTGTTGTTGCTATAAGTTATTATTGTTGTGAGTTGTTGTTGTTATAATTATTGTTGCTATAAGTTTCCGTTGTGATAAGTTGATGTTTTATTAGGTTGTGTTGATTTAAGTTATTCGTTGATTAAATAAATGTCTTCTTGTTATTATTTAGTTGTTTGTTGGTTGTATGAATAATTCTTTGAAGCATTGATTTACCTTATCTAATTCTAATATATTATTTATCATCGATTTATTAGATTGTTAGATATCTCCCCTTCATTGTGATGTTGCCTCTCATGGGTAGCGTGCGGTAATGAAGAACAAAGGTTTAGTTATTGTTAGTTGGTCGGGTTGTCGCTCGTCGTAACACTCGGGGGATGAACGCTAGTTGTTTTGCTATTTTGATTTTGTTGTTGAATAACTATGTTGATATATGAAAAGTGATTATTGACTTTAAATTGTTTAAGTTGAAAATATGCTATGACATCAAGTTGATTAATGTAGTTCCTTTGCTTAATATTAATAAAGTTGATTCATGTTGTTCGTTTCATCCGAGTTTAGGTGTTATGTATCCTATCTGTTTGTGTTGTTAATGTTGAAATGCATCCCATGTTTTTAGTTTAAAATTTCCACTCTGATTTTATAATAAGCGTTGGGTAGAGGGTGTTATGGTATCGCCCGTTTCTCACTTGATATCTATGATCGATCAATCCATGATCCAAATGAAGTACTCGATCAATCCGCTCCAACAAATCTATGTCTATGTGGAGTCAACCATGTGTCTTTCACATAATCAATAAAGTCCGCAATTAAAACATGCTTGCTCAAGTTGTTCTAACATTTGCATACTCAACCTCATCACTAGCTCATACAACTTCCTCATAATGTCTCAATGGTGTAAATTTAATTAATTATTTAATTAAATTATTAAAGTAATTATTTGTTGGAATTAGGCAATTTGAGAATTAATCGGAGTAATTGGATTTATCGGTATTATAGTAAGAAGCGCGTTTGGATTAATTAAATCGGAATAATATTAGAATAATATTATTTATTTATTTATTTGAATATTTTATTTAATTAGATTAATTTGGATTGTGGGTATGAATAACAAAGTTGAGGTGTAAGAAATAAGTCCATTAAAAATAATGGTAATTATATTATTATTTTATTTATTGGAATAAGAAAAATATATGGAATTAGGTTTGGTGGAAAAATAAGGTTTTGGGTTTTGGGAGAATAGATCGTAAAAATTGCGGACCAAAGAACAAGGTTTTGGCGAAAAAGGAATCGATCGATGAATTCTTTGGGAAGAGCAAGTTTGCGACGGAAAATAGAACCTTGATCGGGAGTTGAGCACTTTGAATAAAGGTAAGGGTGAGGTTACGACTATATAATGGAATACATGATGAATCGTATGTGGGATTAAGATTATATAAATTCTACGCGTGAATTATTGTTGTGTTATAGCCGATTAAATTGTTGTTGTGAATGATAAATTGTTAAGTTAAGTTTTGTTGATTTCACTGAATTTTAGAAATAAATTAGTTAAATCGATTAAGATGAAAAATCAAGAAAATATAGAGGTGTGTTCGGAAAGGAAAATTAGGCCCAGGCGTCCACGAGGAACAAGGAAAAAAAAGCGAAAATAAAAAATTGAAAGCGGAGACCACCTAAAGAGGTGGGGCACGCCTCTTGTGGCCCTAGAGGTGAGGCGGGCTCCTTGGAAAGAGAGAGAGAGAAGTCCCTTTGGGACCTCGCTCGTGCATGTTTTATTCTTTTGTTTCTTGTTTAAATCTGTGTTATTCAATAATTCTTCTAGTACAATGACTAAGTAATTAAGGCTGGTAGTATGATTTATGGAAATTAAAAGAGTACTTGGGAGTATATAAGCAGTAGTGGGTAGTTAAGCTGTAGTATTAAATTTATTGACCATTGATAATTATGGTAGATATACTTAAGGTATTTTCTTTGTAGATTTCTCACATTAGTATTTGGTTAGTAACATTGAAATAATTGTGTAGATGGATTAGTGACACCTGGGGTTATTAGTAACACATAAAATAGTTAGGTAGCAGTATGTATGGATGGTGATATAGCATTGTAATGTTTAGTAACAATGAAATTAGCCCGAGATTAAAGGAAGCAGACTAATAAATTAATATAAACTATATAAAAATCACTAGCAGTGAATTTACAGAATTAGAAAATAGTTGGAAATTGGAAAAAGTCTCGTTTAGTCGAATTACTATAAATTAAGCGGTATAATTGTTCAATCAAAATTAATTGAAAATTGTCGGGATAGTTAAGTATATACTAGTAGGTGAATTCTGTTACTTTATATTGTTGAAAGCGAAAATCTTGACTTGTAGGTACAATTGAGTAGGTGATTTGTTTTGATTTATGGATCTTGTTTATTATAGGCCTCATGACTGATGTTTTATGTTGATACTGATTTTTTGTGACGTTGTGATGCTTGTGATGTAAAGATGATTATGTTGTTGTGATATGTTGTTGAATACATTGATGCGTTGTAGGCCTATAGCGATGAAGTAGTAATATAGGTGTATGCCTCGTGAAGTGAATTTATGATGTTGTTATATGATGTTAGTATAGCATTATATTTGCATTTGTGAAGGCCTTGCATTGGCGGATTGTGAAAGCTTATGCCTTGTGCCTCGATAACTAGCAATTATTCGTTGGGAGATTACTCCATGGTACCACATGCATGTGCATTTTAGAGTCGCATTATAAATGAATTCATTGTTGGTGATGTTGTTGTGATAAGTGTTGGTGATTTTGTCATGATGATGCGATTTTGTTGCAATATGTTGATGACTCGTGTGAATTTATGATAACGTTGTGTTGTAATGAGTCTTGTTGGGAAAATGTGAAAATAATAAATATAACTATTATTATAATTGTAAGTAAATTGCTAATAGTTTGTTGATTTGTTGTTATAAACGCGTGGAATATGAAAGGTGAATTGTATGATTTATACTCTAGTATATTGTTTATCATGAATTCAATTATATTGTTGGATATCTCACCCTTAGCGATATTT
The DNA here is from genome assembly GCA_021764765.1 of Vicia sativa. Taxonomy (NCBI): domain Eukaryota; kingdom Viridiplantae; phylum Streptophyta; class Magnoliopsida; order Fabales; family Fabaceae; genus Vicia; species Vicia sativa. The sequence continues at coordinate 296,033,112 of CM038793.1, forward strand.
CCCTACCAGAAAATGGGCGGGTACTCAAGCATAGCGATGGATGTTGAGTTAATTCTTGAAGTTTTACGCTTTATGATAAGTCAAAGGGTCCTTCTACGTCGTAGCACTCCGGGGATGAACGTTGTTATTTAATTATCGTTGTTGCTTAAGTTGTTGAGTTTATGAATAGTGTGAATATTTGTTAAGTGAATAATAATAATAATTTGAGTTGTTTATCGTTGAATAAAAAACAAAGTTGTTATTGTTGAGGAATTATAATTATACTATTTATCTGTTTAATTGATTTCATGGAAATATGTTGTTATAAGTTCATCTTTGATCTAAGTGTTATGTATCTATATAATTGTGACTAAATGCATGTTGTTTTGCGAAGTAATTGTGACATCCCTTGTATGATTATCTTTTCCGCACTCTGATTTGAATAATATTCGAGGGGTAGATTTGGGGTGTTACAAATGGTCTATTGCATTTCTTTCACCACAAATTTCTTGCATCGCATCCCAACATTTTGTTAAGGTGAAAACAACATAGCAAATTTGTGTAGTAGGGAACACAATTTCCACCTCTTTCATCAATGCTAGATCTCTATCCGTCAAAATCACAATTATATGCGGTGTAACCACCCACACCTTCTTTGGCCTCGGGTGTTACAAACATACCATGCATCCTCAATTAGCTTTAGCAAATGTTGTATCTCGTTCTTGGACCCTTATCTCTTTTTGTATCACACTCTTACCTTATATATTTGAGTGATCAAGTGATATTTTCGGTTCCTCTCTTGCAGGGAAGTCTACATGTGTCTAGGAGGAACATGTCTCTTTGTTAAATGAAAAACATGTTGCTTTTCATCTGAGTTCAACCGCCAACAAATGCATGGCCTTTAAGCCTATCAGATAATCCATGATTATGAACTCCACACTTTACATCTACCTTCATCCAAACCCATCTTTTGGGTCGATCTAATTTTGAACGGGCATCCACATCTCTTAGTTGCACTCTAAGTTCCACTTTTATCGTTGTATTTCCCCTTTATCACACCCAAAAATTATTTTGTTACTCCTTCCTCTCTTACGGTTTGGTGACGAACACTTGATAATAACGGTGATTTTATTTCTTAATCAACTTCTTTGATCCGACTTAACATCTTCTCGTGTAGAATGTTTGTGTTATAGTGAATATATTCGTGGTATCTATGGAGACTCATTTTTTGGCAAGCGGGACAGAATTTCCATACGAACAAAAAATCAAAAACGCGTTCAAGAACTATTGACTGCTCCCGTTTATCGATAAATCATACAAATGTGTTCAGTTTCATCTTACACCGGAACACATCCATAAAGTTCAGTTTATATTCAAAATTACGGAACTCTTTCCATACGTGTTCGATTTGTTTTAAAATTGTCATTTCTACGGAACGAAATAAAAGCTAGAATGTTGTTTTGTTTCCATTCAAATGTCATCATTCACCCTCATTTTGATTCCATTCGCCTCTCCTATAATTAAGGGACACATTCACTCATTTCCTCGTGCTTTGATGCGAGAAATGGAAACTCTCTCGAATTTTTCTACAACTTCGTTTTCCCTCTCAAAGTCATTCGGTTAAATTTTAACTTTTACTTGAACCATGAATCGTTTGAAGCTTCAAATCGTGTTATTCAAGTCCAAGGCTACGATGATTTTGTTCGGTGAATTATGGGTAAATTAAATTGTTTAAAATATCTATCCCCGTTCCTTGATCATGATTTTCATCAAACGTTTTCATCAAGTTTTTTCATCAAAATCCTATTCGCTATTATTAGGTTTTAAATTTCACCCAGAAAATAATTTTGCGATGTGATTGAGATTTTGAAGTTGGGATACCACATGTGCATATGGTTTGAGATTGAGCATGGATGATGGTTGGAGGTTGAAGGCGGCCTACGTGTATATCTTCACCAATGAGGCTTGGTAATTTTTGAATTCAATCCGTTGTGTTTGCTTCACCGTGCACGTTATAGGAGACCTTGGATCGATTACTTTTATTAGTCTACATCGATTCATGCGTGTAATTTTTTCTTGTTTTATTTTTAAATTTGTAATCCGTTGTGAAAACCAAGGAGGTCCATATCAAGCATAGCATGTCCATTTGAATATGATTACTAACACGTTTTGACATGATCGGATGGTCCACATTTTTTGGCTTTTTTTTATTTCTTGATTTTATATTTTAATGTTTTAAACTTTAAATAATCAAATAAAATTCATTTCGACTCAAAATTATGAAAAAATTCACAAAAATATTTTGAAATATTATCTTTCTGAATTTTATTTTTCATAATTTTATTTTCAGATTTGATATTTTTATGATTTTTCTTTTTTTGATGTTTTTAATTGTTTTAAAATACTTTTGACATATTTAAATTCTGAAAAAATTATGGAAGGATCTAATAGTCATTAGAAAATATTGGTGACCTCATTTTATTTTTTTTTTTGATTTTATTTTTTGCCATTTTTGGTTTATTTCACGTTTATTTTATTTTCTAAAATATTTTCGAAAAAATTCTTAAAAAATTTGTCAACACTTGTTGACCTCTGTTTGACTTTGGATAATTTTATTTTGATGAAAAAAATACTATTTATATATTTCGTCAATAAAGTCCAATTAAATGACCTAATTTCAAAATTATTTTAACCCCTTTTTATTTGATTTTTACTTTCATTTTATTTTGTTGACTTTTGAATTTATTTTGGAGTCATAAATTTCCTCAACATCAATGAAATTTGCGTGTTTATAGGTCTCTTGACCAAATACACCAAGAGACTTGATTGCTTTTGACGAAGTTAGATCGAATAAATTTATCTGATGCAAAATAAAATTAAAGATCATTCTTCTTCTTCATCTTATTTTTCTTTTGTCCCGACTCGGAAAAAGTGGTCAATTGGTGGCATGAACTTTAATGTTCTAACATAAGCCCCAAAAGATTACTTGAGCTTTTATCTTGTCCATATGAAATTATCAATCATCTTTGATCAGTGATGTGATAATTCCAAAACCGTGATATACTTGACAAAAGCAATTGAAACTTGTTGTGGTGGTTGATTTTATCAAGCTTACGGCGTATTCATGCACAGTTTCAAGATGGTCACCTTGGATGACTAACAATTAACAATTGATGATATACTTGACAAGTTTCAGGATGGTCATCTTGCTAACCTTTATTAATTGCTTTTATTTTCGCTCTTTATTTTCTGCATTTACTTTTATGCTCTTTATTCTTACGCACTTTATTTATAGCATTTACATTTCATGCCATTTTTTTTTGCTCACTTGAGCATTTATTTTCTATTTTTTTCCTTTGCTTACTTGAGCATTTTATTTTCTTGCCATTTGAATTTGCTTTTTTTTTTTTCCAAAACACAATAATTCAAAAACATAAAAACTCTTAATTGGACTTGGTTACTATCCATGTGCTTGAGCTTGATCTTTGGACTTAGTATTAGGACCTTACCTAAGCTTGGAGATCTCAGTGCTCTTGGTGTTATTTGTCTTGTTGGTTATTATCTTTGTATTGTGGTATTCGATTAGATGAGTTTCCTCGATCGTTACTTTGCCCGTTTTCTCAAGACAAGAGTTCACTTAAAAGCATTGATTTATCTGAAGTTTGGTTTTTTTTGTCTGATTATTGGTTGTTTATGTGGTGATCCAAATGATGGGATATGATATTGACTCTTGATGTCAAATACTATTCTTCTCACCCGGTTAGATCTTTCTTTATCCTTACCTCTTACTTTATGCACTTATGTTAGCCTCTTCATCTCCTCTCCATTCTTTAATTTTCAAAATCTTTCCTCTTTTTCGAAGGATTCTTGTTTTCAAAACTCGAACCGCTTTCATAAAAACTTGGACTTAGGTGCATGCATTTTTAAACTTGTTTTCTTAATAAACTTTCAATCTGTTTAATAATACTTTGACTTTTCTTTTCATAAGACTAAAAAACACCTAACCTCATTCAAATTTTTTGGAGCTCTGTATGGCTTTTCTAAACTAACATTTTCTTAAAATCAACCAACACACAAATTTGGTCTTTTTAGCGAACTACTTGGTTTTGATTTCAACATTGCACATTGTTGGTATGTAGGCCTGGAACTCATTAGAGTTCTATCAAACCAAAATTATAAAAATACTTCTTTTCTCCCCCCACCATCCATTTTGTACATATACTCTTTTTTAGTGCACATATACAAATTTTCAAAAGGTTCTGCAGTACTGTAGATGTTTTGGGTGCCTAACACCTTTCCTTTGCATAACTAACCCCGGTCTCGGATCTACGATCTTTTTAGGATTTTATTAATCTTTTCCTAGTACTTTGGATAAAATAAAAGCGCGATGGCGACTCTTTTGTTATTTTTGAGTTAAGTCAATTCAATGACTTATACTCACAATTTTTTGCATATATATATATATATATATATATATATATATATATATATATATATTCTAACATTAAACAAAACATAACTTGAAATTATAAAAAAAATGAAAATAATTCAAGTGACATATATAATATACAATAAAAAGAGAATTATAAATAGTGCAAGAAAAAAATTGGAAGAAATATAATGAAAATATTTATAGCTTTTTTTGCGGAAAAATCCATAGCTTTTTTTTTTCACGGAGCAAGGTAAATTAGAGATAATGAAACACCTACACTACTAGAAATACAGGAATTTTTTGAGGAAACAAATCGGAGGAATACTTGAGAATTTTCCTATGATTTTATTAAATATATTAAAATTCTCTGCAAAACACTATTCTGCATCAAACTCCGCAGATATACCTGCGAATTCCTAATTTTTTGAAAAGACTATTTTTTTAAACAAGACTGCAGCTAATTCCGCAGGAAACTTTCCGACGGATTATTTTGTAGTTTGTTCAAAAATATTTAAGTTTTTCATAAAATAAAGTTTTTTTCTCAAAACATATTTAACTGATTTAAATATTTAAGTTTTTCATAAAATATGTTTTACAAAAATAATTTTTTGTTTTTGTTTAAATTTTATAAAAAATTATTAATCCTTATTTTTTTTAGTTTATTAATTATTTTTATGATATTTTTTAATTAATTGTTAACATATAAAAAAATTTATGATCTTTTTAATTAATTATTAACATTAATTTAAATCTTAATTTTAATAAAATAAAGGATTTGTAAATTTATAAATTTTTTATTTTTAATCTTTATTTTTTATGTTTTATTCATTATTTTTATGATGTTTTTTTTAATTAATTGTTAACATATAGAATATTTTATTATATTTTTGAATTAATTATTAACATTAATTTAAATCTTAATTTTAATAAAAGGTATGTAAATTTATAAATTTTTTATTTTTAATCTTTATTTTTCTATTTATTAATTATTTTTATGATGTTTTTTTAATTAATTGTTAACATATAAAAAAATTTATGATATTTTTAATTAATTATTAACATTAATTTAAATCTTAATTTTAATAAAATAAAGATATGTAAACTTATAATTTTTTTATTTTAATCTTTATTTTTCTATTTTATTAATTAATTTTATGATGTTTTTTAATTAATTGTTAACATATAGAAAATTTTATGATATTTTTAATTAATTATTAACATTAATTTAAATCTTAATTTTAATAAAAGATATGTAGATTTATAAATTTTTATTTTTAATCTTTATTTTCTATTTATTAATTATTATTATGATGTTTTAATTAATTGTTAACATATAAAAATTTATGATATTTTTTAATTAATTATTAACATTAATTTAAATCTTAATTTAATAAAATAAAATATATGTAAATTTATAAATTTTTTATTTTAATCTTTATTTTCTATTTTATTAATTATTTTTATGATGTTTTTTTAATTAATTGTTAACATATAGAAAACTTTATGATATTTTTTAAGTAATTGTTAACATTAATTTAAATCTTAATTTTAATAAAAGATATGTAAATTTATAAATTTTTAATTTCACCCCATCTCAACCTAAACCTAACCAACCTCAATCTCAGACCACCCCTTCTCAACCTCAATCTCAATATCAATCTCGACCCATCCCTTCTCAACCTTAACCTAATCAACGTCAATCTCAACATCAATATCAACCTATCCCTTCTCAACCTCAATCTCAACATCAATATCGGCCTATCCATTCTCAACCTCAACCTAATCAACCTCATTCTCAACACCCATCTCGAACCATCCCTTCTCAAATTATGGTCATTGAAGCCCCCATCATCATCTAGCAATGTTAGTGGAGACACCGTTGGAAATAAAATCCCAATACTTCCTGAAGGTGATGGGTGAGTGTCTTACTCGCATATAATAGTTAATACTCCCTTTAAGTTTAACATATATTTGGAGTTGATATAAAGAGGACATCTTTATTATAATCTCTTGTGGTATGTGATGAAACTTATCGTTGTTTACGTAAGGACTCCAAATGGAACTTGTGATCGTTATAAATATTAAAGCAATATGAAAAAGCATGAAAAAAAAAGAATGAAAATGTTCATTAGGTATAACATAGTCTATTTAAAAAGTCTCTTTTTCGGTTTGATCTTCATAAAGTGGTTGTAGAAATTACTCACATCATTCATACTCATTTGGTTGAGGGAAAACCATCGTGGAAGAAATTATCATCTACTCAATGTGATTCTTTCTTTGACTTACTTGAGTAATTAAATCTAAACCTTTGTCTAATATAATTCACTCAGAATGCAAGAGTTATTTGATTGAATAGTCATTGTGAAACACATATGTTGAGATTTGTAATAATTTCAAAAATAGAATATTGTGACTTACATTGATTATTATATTCTGAAAAAAGTTTACATAGCTACCGAACATAAGGTTCTGATACGGCGTAATTTTGAAAAAGAGGTACGGTTAAGATGTCCCAACTAATGCAAGAAGTTCGCAAAAACTAAGCGGATAAATTGGGTTGGATGGGAGATGATGTGTGGAAGCAACTATCGATACATTGGAATTCCTCCAAGTTCAGAAAAGCATGTCAAACCAATAAAAGGAATCAGTGTTCTATGGATGATGCATCTCTTCACACTGGAGGATCTATTCCTCATCGTTTGCATTGAAAAAGAATGGTATGTATTATAAGTTTTTCATTAAATTTCTCAAATTAGTATCTATAATAAATGACATTGTTTCTTGTTTCTTTTAAAATTTTAGAAAAAAGAAAAGGGAGGTGTAGATCCATCATTGACGGAGTTCTATTTTTGCACATAGGAAAAAGGATCAAAGTTGGGTAGGAGTTCATGCTAAATCCGCATATGTGAGTACTAATTTAATTGAATTTTAAATCTGCACACAAGTCTCTTGGAATGTATCACTTTCTTGAATTTAATTCCTTACTATTTTGTAAATTTTCTTTTAGGATCAATTTGAAAGGAAAAAGTTGGAGATTTCTTCTCAGATTCCAACTATTCCGGAAGAGGATGAAGCTGATAGTCAACCAACTATTAGAATTCCACTTGATTTGGATATATGGGTAGAGTCAGTTGGAAAGAAGAAATGGAGGGTATTTGGTCTTGGAACCGCTTCCAAGACTTTGGTTTCATTATCAAATAAACCTTCAAGTGTTTCGAGTGACTCTTAAGAGGTTGATGCTTTGAGAAGTCAAGTCCATGCTTTAAATGCATCGTTGCAAAGACAAGAACAAGAGAAGTTGGAGACGAGGCAACAATTGCATCGACAAGAAAAACAGATGATCGAAGCGAATAATAAAATTTCATTTTTAATGAATCATTTGAGATTTCTTGGGTCATCTTCTCGTCCACCACAACCAACTAATAAAAGTGATCAATATGAAGATGACATCGAAGAACCATCTAATGAAAGTGATCAATATAAAGATGGCATCGAAGAAACACATGAAGAAGACGTTACTAATGAATTATAATTTTTAACTTAGTGAGACAAATGAATTGTTTGAGTCATTTTTAGTAATATGACTATGTAAGAACTTGTTAAGTTTATAAACTGTTGTTCTATGAATGTGTTTTATTTAAAATCAAAGCATTTAAAATTAAATTTTTATTTTTTGTAGTTTATAAATTGTTGTTCTATGAATTTTTCTTCTTTAAAATCAAAGTATTTTAAATTAAATTTTTATTTTTATATTATGGTTATTTTAATATATAATTTAAAATGATTTTAAAAAATATTGAGATAAACATTTTCTGTGGATTTTCCTGCGAAAATTATTATCCACAAAGGTATTAGCTGGAAACCATAAATCGTAGGAAATTCCGCAGGAAACGTGTTTCCTGCGGATTGTTTGCTCAAATCCGCAGGAAAATCCAACTTTTCTAGTAGTGTTAAATTTAATTTTTTCAAAGTTATTAGTAGAAGTATCATATAAAAATTTACGAACAAGTTTTGAAGTTTAACCAAAGCATAAACAAATATCCACGATAAATAATTACATTACAATCACATTTTTGCTTTTCACTAAAGTCTTTGCTGAACTTATTTGACTTGATAGAACCGCTCTTCAGTAAGGTTGGAGGACACATATGATTGTTGTAATGATGACAATTCAGGTGAATATAAGTAAGGCTTTGGAGGAAATGGAATTGACTGATGTGAACCTTGTAGCATTTCTATCACTTTACTCATCGATGGTCTATCTGATGGATTTGTTTGAATGCACCACAGACTCACCATAGTAATCATTCTTACCATGTCATTTTCTTCGTCTGAGTTTGCTAAACAAGTCACATTTTATTATCTTGCTCAAGATTCTTATAAATCCAATCTGGAAAATACATTTCAAGTACATGATCCTTCGGTATCATAATTCTTTCGTCTTCAATCATTTCTAGCATTAACATGCCATAACTGTATACATCTGACTTGTGAGAAACTCCACCATATGATCGACTAAATACTTCTGGTGCTATGTATCCCATAGTTCCTCTTGTGCCAAGTAAAGACACAATACTATCATTCCTTTGGCATATTTTGCTAGTCCAAAATCAGAGATTTTGGACAAAAATCTTCATCAAAAGAATGTTTTGGGGTTTGATATCAAGATGCAGAATTCTGAAATACACCCTTGATGCAAATATTCTAGTCCTCGAGCAATCCGATTGCAATTTGGTACAATGTTTTCGAATCAAACTACAAATAACATCAGGAGATCCTTTTAGTGATGAATGTGTCCAATGATCCTTTGGACATGAATTCATATACAGTGCTCTTTTTTCTCAAAACAAAATCCTAAAAGTGAGACGATGTTCACATGTGAGGTTCTACTAATGCTAGCAACTTCATTTATGAATTCTTCTCCATTTCCCTTCGACGCTTATTACTTTCACTGCCACTTGACGACCATCTGGTAAGCTTGCTTTATACACAATACCATAGCCTCCTTGACCTATTTTATTTTTGAATGAGTTTGTCATTCTTTTCACTTCTGCATATCTATACTGCTTAATTGGTACTGACAAATTATAATTTTGAATAAAATCCTCCACATCATGGTCTCTAGATTTTATTGTTTTCTAAAGATCCGCTTCTGTACTAAAATAAGACTCCTCTCACGGTTACAAATAATAACCACAATCAATATTACAAATCCAACACTTAACAACGACGCTCCTGCATGATAGAAAAAAAGAATGATATTATAAATAATTATTATTTTCTTATACAATCACAGAAGAAAATAGAGTAATTTATTGAACATCAATTAACTTAAATTGTCGACATTTAAACATTGCAGTATTATTTATCTATTTCTCTGAAATCTAGAGTTTGGATAAAGCCTAGGTAAAGATAAAACTAGGATACTCTCAATTGTTTTGACCTTAATTAAAACTCATTAATCAAGTCTAACCAATTGGTTAAGTAAGGAAGGGATACCAATACACAGCCCAGTATTACAGCATACATAACTCATATCATGTAAGTAACAAGTTATTTAGAAGAATGTATAACTAACTTGTTACACAAGCTTCTAAAGCTGTTAAAAGCTTGTTACATTGCTAAAATAGTTGTTATGATGGTTAGAGATTAGAAACTATAACTCTATAACAACATTACAAGAAAACAAAACAAGACTAAAATATATATAATGGGCATACATACGTACCTGTAATCCAAACAGCTCTAAATTTTGTTGGTTTAGACGAAGCAGTAGTATTTTGTCCACCTCTATCACGAGAAGCAGTTGCATTTTGTCCACCACCTAATTGTTGAGAATTATTTTGGCTAAGCAACGAGTTGTATTCTGTATTTAATTTGACCTTGGATGGAAATTTGGAATTTTCCAGTCAAATTATTATCAGAAACATCTAGAAGCTGAAGTTGAGGCAAAGTTGTAAGACTGTCTGGTATGGAACCCGTCAAATAATTGCCAGCGAGAGTTAAGTTTATTAAACTTGTTAAATTGGAAAATGCCGGAGAGATAGTTCCCTCAATCTTCCCATACCCGAAATTGATACTCACAATCTTCCCTTTTTGACAGATAATCCCCGATTCTACAGTACAAGCATCATCTCCTTTACTTGAATAACGTTTAGGATACCCAAAAGCTCTCATAATTTCAAGATAAATGGTGAGTTGGGGATCACAAAGTCCAACATCATTTCGACAAAATCTATTTCCTTTCCAAGTTGCCTTAACACCCTTGTGAAATACAGGTATGGGTCCTTGGAGAGCATTGTTGTCCAAAGAGATGCTGTTCAAACTAGTTAGGGCAAGCAAGGAAGGTGGAACCAAACCAACTAAGTGATTATTCTTGAGCCGGAGATCAGACAAATAAGTGGAGTTAAACGTGGTAGGTATTGGACCTGTGAACAAGTTATTGTGAAGCCACGCCTGAGACAAGAATCTCATGGATGATATCACATCAATCGTACCTGTAAGCCAATTAGATCCCTGGTTGTTGAGCCGTAAACACCTTACTCTAGATTCACCGAGAGATAGGGGTAAACTTCCTATAATGTTATTATGGGAAAGAATAAAAGTATGCAAAGTTGGAAACGTATTAAACATTTCCGATGGTAATGAACCACTCATGTTAGTAGCTTCAAGATCAATGGTTTCCAAAGAGGTGGAAAGTGCTAAGTCAGTTATAGGAAATGCCCATTGATCTAGATTCAGGTTGTTGCTAAGGTTGAGGGTTCTGAGATCATGCGTGAGTTGAAAGCAACGGTCTGGGATTGCGGTGAACTTATTGTGACCAAGGGACACTGTTTGAAGTGCGGCGAGACCACTGAAATTAGGTAAAGAACCTGTGAGAGAGTTGTTATGAAGATCAATATGGGTGATATTAGTAAGAGTGTTGAAGTTGGGAGGGAAAGTTCCGGAGAGTGAGCTCGATGGAAGTTTGATGGAAACAACACGATTTGATTGGCAAAGGATGCCGTTCCATTTGCAATAGTGAGTATTGTTAGACCAGCCGGATGGAGTTGGAGTAAATGCTTTCATAAGATCAGACATGTAATTTGCCTCTCCGTCTTCATTAATAACAGTAACTGCAGCAACGATGAAGAAGAAAAAGATGAAAAAAGATGGATGGAAAAATGTCTTCATGTTTAATTAGTTACCAGCACACTAGCTAGTAGCTTATATATTAAAGTAGTTAAATCTTTTAACAATTTCTTCTGCCAAATTTAAGGGTAATTATGTAATTTTCTTTTAATTTTTTATCTTTTTCTTTTTTTTAAAACAAAGGAACCTTTTACTTTTTTTTATAATTTATTAATTAATAATAATTATGTTAAAATAATATAAATATCCACTAACTCATTATTACTTATCTAAAGAACAAATTTAAAAGCTATTAACTATTATTCAAAACCTCCCACTAACTTTGGTCAAAAAAAAAAAAAAAACTTCCCACTAACTCATGCTCCATTAACTCAACTCAGGGTCAAAAGCTCTATTAATATTAATTCGTATTATAAAATTCCTCACAATTTAACTACCCATTATCTCATACAACCTGAATACATAATTATAACAATTTTTTTTTTTTTTTTTTATAGTTGTTTCTCTTTTCTCTTTTATATCAGAACTATAATTTTTATGGTTTTCTAATTTTATTTATGTTTGTCGATTCTTGGTTGTTGAGTAGCTTTCTTGAACCTTAAATTTTTTTTGAGAGAGGTTTCCTTGAGACCGAATGTTCATGATAGGATAGTTTGAAAGGTGGACTCTAGTGGGATGTTCTCGGTCTCCTCTTGTTCTTCTTTTTATGATCGTTTTAGAGTGCCGTTAGATCCTCGTAGTAGAGAGGAAGAGGTTTTGTGCAAATTGTGGAAGATGGATGTTCCCTTCAAGACAAAGGCATTTGTTTGGCGATATTTTGTGAATAGGCTTTCAACAAAGGATCTTTTAAAGGTTAGAGGAATTAATTTCCATGATGATGCTTTATGTTGTTCTTTTCGTGGCATGGACGAAATCTCTTGATTATATCTTTCACAAATGTAGAGTGATTAAGAGAATTTGAAAAGAAATATCACATTGGATAGATAAACCGGTCGTTAGCGGTGAGAATAGACTTTCAAATTTTTGGTATTGATATTCTTTTTGTAAAGAAAAAAAGTAAGAGATAGCAAATTGAGAATAATTTGGTTAGCTACTACATGGTCTATTTGCCTTGGGAGGAATGACATTTGTTTTAGGGTTTTAGGGAGGATAGGTGGAATGTTGATAATACGATTTGGGATATAAAGATTTTGGTTTGAAAATGGTCATACATATGAGAGATTATCCATCCCAATTATAGTTTCTACGATTTTGCAAAGATCCTTTGCTTTTCCTATCAAAGATGTAATTGATTGATAATTTCTCTTTTTTGTCGGATTTTATTAATACTAGTATCTTACTTACACAAATATATATATATATATATATATATATATATATATATATATATATATATATATATATATATATATATATATATATATATATATATATATATATTAGAATTAGATTGAAATTTCTAAACTATTTATATGATGTAGAATGATGATATATTTTTATTAAATATATAATTATTTTAAATTGTCTGTCGACACATCTCCATTAAATTTAGTAATGAACACATGACAATATCGATCTAATTCTTGTCAAAAAACATGTTATCCGTGTTTTTATTAAAAAGAAAAAGAAAAGAACACATCTTTTCATTTTACCGTAATTAAAAATAAAAGTGATTACCACTTGAAGCAGGTTAACATTAAATATTACATAAAAATTAAAAACTTCACCATCAACTCAAAAAGCTTCAATACTCCTTATTTGATTCCGAAAAGAAGAAAAGTACCCTTAAAGTTATAGGAATATATTCACATAATCTCAGAATGTGATCCACTGCTGTCAAAAACTGGTGCAGTCACTGCAGTCAAGTGCACAATATTGGATCAATTTTTATCCATTTTACACCATTAGATAAATTTATTACAAAATATATTAAAAAATACTGTTAGATAGAGACAGACACATGTAACTTCAGTCGATTAATTTCCAAACCAAACCCTAAGCTTTATATCATTAACATATAAATATGTGTGTTATTGAAATGTTGTCGGTGTTTCATTGATTGAATTCACTTTTAGAAGCAGCATTTTGTCAGACAGCACCACCAAATCGCACCATACTGCAATGCCATAGAATAGATCAATAATTTAAATATAAGAATGATAATAATATGATATAGAGTGCAAGTAAAGCACCAAATTTTGCTTTCTCTTTTAATAATGGAACTAAAGTAGGGCACAACAAATTAACTAGCTACTATACGGTAGAAAGTAGGAGTTGAAGATTAAATATATTTTTCAAAAACAATTTTTTCACTTCATAAAGAATTAAGATAGTTATCAAAACACTTTGCCTACTTTCTGTGCCAATTGTACACTCATTTAAGAGTTTAAAGGAAAATCAACACTGGAATTTTTCCATAAGAAGATAAAAAGTTTGGATATAAAATTGTAAGAGCAACATTTATTCTTATAAAATGTGTCATGGCAGTTTGAATGCATGGTTGCATGATAAGAGGTTAGTATATAACATATCAGAGACAACTACTACAAGATTTAGTTTCTTTAGTACTCTCCCAGTTGTGTTCCTTGATTCTCATGAAAAAATGATCATTCTGAGCGATTAAAATTAGCAAGGGAGGTCCTTTGATAATGAATGCATTTGAGATGATAACCATATCACAAGGGTTGAATCTTTTTCACCACTATTTGAGAGGCATCGTGTACTTTTTCTTGCACTACAATATCATGGTTCTATGTGGGTCTCTGGCTGCCATTTAACTTCTGGTACTTCCACCCGCCTAGGTGGCATCAGCCTGTGGACTCCTATTTCTGATTTGGCATATCCAAATGCAACATTGTTGCAATGGATTTGATGGAGATTAGATAAGATTTTAGCTTTCAATTAGCTACGAAATTTTATGAATTCAATACTAGAGATTAACTATGATTTTAGCTATCTCAAGTATGATATTGAGTTTAACAACGTGGCATGCCACGTCAACATCTTCAATGATTGCATTGTCGCGTCCATTAGTATCGCCGGATGCAGTATGACGTTAACAGGAGAGACCAAAAATATATATTAAAAATTGACCATTTTTTAAAATAAATATTTAGAGGAATTAAAAAAAGAAAGAACTGCTATATCTAAAGGAAGAAAAAACATATTTAATCCTTTATTATATTGAACAACAATAAATATTAGTTAATGTTAACTAAGTTTAAATTCATCATTATTTAAAAGATGATGTGTATCATAAGTAATTTTTAATTAATATTTAAGTTTTTCAATACTTTAAAATACAAACATTTTCAAAATTCAATTGCTTCTCATTTTATGTAAAGTGATTTCTAGAACAAACTGTAATGGTCATGAGCAATTAATATTAATTATCAAATTAATTAATCTTGAATAAAATAACTTCTATTATAAATCTATAAAATTGACTAATTGTACTAATTCCAAAGTTAAAATTAACTAATTGTACTCCTCCTGAAATTACATTGATTTGACAATTAATGCACCAGGCATGTTATCACATAACTTATGTCAAATATTTTTTGTTTATTTTAATCTGATTTATCACATTATTATTATTCCACTAATTATGCATTTGAATAGCCTAAATCTAATCTGCATAACTTTATTACACGTTCATGCATATTTTTTGGTAAACATGAAGAGGCACTACTCAAGTAACCACAAACACAACTTCTCATATTTTTTTGATAGTTTCGACTTTCCATAGTGCATGTAACACATAAGAGGGCAGTGTCTCTTCATCTCAATTCAACAAAAACTGTCTTCCTCCAAGTTTCAAGTGTTTATCCGAAAAAGGTGAAAGCTTAAACCACCTTTGCTTTCTTCTATGCTTCATTTTGTGTTGATTTTATGCATTACATAATATGTTGTTGTTACATTTTTTTTGTTAAAACATTCTATTTAGTATTATTAGAAATTCAATTTGTTGGTGTATTTAATTCGTATAATCCTTCCTCTACGTTCTAACCGATTTTTTGTGTTGTTATTAGAGTAAACAAATCAATCTATGGCTCGCCGTATTGAAACTATGAAGAATATCAATGATTTAAGAATATTGAATTTGAGAGGAATGTTCCGAAGAGTGAGCTTGATGGAAACAACACGACTAGATTGGCAAAGAATGCCGCTCCATTTGCAAAAGTGAGTGTTGTTAGACCAACCGGATAGAGTTGGAGTCAGTGCTTTCAAAAGATTATTGACAGAATAATTTGCATTATCTCCGTCTCCAATAATAATAATAACGAAAAAGGAAAAGATGAAAAAAGATTGATAGAAAAATGTCTTCATGTTTAATTAGTTACTAGCACTCTAGCAGATAACGTAGCAACTTGCAAGTATTGTTTATATGATGCATGAGTTACAAGAAAGAATATCTACTACAATGTTACGAGTAAATTATTATTTCCTCCAAAGTGTGAACACATGACAGGTCTAATTGTCGTCAAAATGGGAAGCATCCATGTTTTTCATTAAAAATAGACAAAGGAAACGACACATGCTTTAGTTTTACTATTATTAAAAAGTAAAAAAGTGATTAGCATGTGAAGCAGAATAAAATTAAAATATTATATATAAAATAATGTAAATTCCCTTTCTGAAAAGAAGTTAATTGAAAGTTGCCGGTAAATGAATTTTTTTTTTTTCTTTGAAGAAATTTGTTGAAAAGATCAACTATCTAGTATCTAGCTACTAAAGTTAAAAGGCTCTCAAACTATTAAAACTTTCTATACCCTTCAAATTAATTACACTAGAGTATATAATATAAGTATTTATATAAAAATTAATAATTTCACACTCTTTTATTTATTATAATATATTAAATCTAAAATAATAAATTATATCACTACATATAGTATATTATATAATTTTATTTTTTTCACATCAATTAAAATTTTATATTTCTTTTACCACATCAATTAAAATTCATGTGTCATAAATTTACACAATTATTTTTCATCACTTCAAATTCTACTCCAAAAGACATAAATTACAATAACTTTTATTAATATATATACTCACAAAAATGACTCATAATTAAATATAATTATTACTCCTTATATTCTTAATTTAATTTTAATAATTTTTCATTGTCTTTCAATTATATTATTCAATATTCTCATACTTATCTATATTGTGATGAGTTTTTTATTATAGTTTAATATCTTAAAAATATTAATAACACTATTTTGTTAAATTATAGGACTAACACAAATATAAATTAATGTAGCTAAAAAATTATAACAAAAATATTTAAAATTCTTATAAAATTTACTAATGACAATAATAAATGTTTTAATTATGCATTATACAAAATATTAATTAACCAAAAATTTAACGGAAAAAATGTAAACTATTTCAAATTACAATGACTTATATTTTTCTACACTTTCCAATTATATGTATTATCCGTAGTATTTATAATAACAAATGTATTTTAAATTAAAAATTATATTAATTGGAAAACTAATTTATTTTAGTATGAAATATAAATAATTGAAAGATGGCAAAATAGTTTTGATTTATTCATAAAAACTATATAAGACTATTATAAAATTTAATCAATCCAATAATAAATATCCTAATTTTAACACAATTTTTTTTTTTTCAAATGTCAATATTTCTATTTTTCTCATAAGGAACTATCATTAAAATATCTATTTTTATTTTAATTAATAATTATCTTTATTTGAGACACAAAATTCTTATTTTCAAATGTCAAAATTTATATTTTTCTCATGGAGCACTATTAATAAAATAATTATTTTATTTTAACTAATAATTACCTTTATTTGAGACACAAAATTCTTATTTTCAAATGTCATTTTTTTTTTCTCAGAGGCACTATCAATAAAATAACTATTTTATTTTAATTAATAATTGTCTTCATTTGAGACACAAAATTCTTATTTTCAAATATTCAAATTAAATTTATATTATTATTATTATTATTATTTATTTTCTAATTAAATAACTTATTTCAAATGTACATATATATTTAAAAGCTTTGAAAAAGAAAAACAAAAAGAGTATGAAATAATATTGTGATAATAAGTGACGTGTGTTGGTTTTAGAAATTTGAGATGAAGAAGAAGTTTGATTAAAATTATATTGTTTGAAACTTTGTGGAAGTAATTGCTCCCTTAGGTTTAGGTAAGTTTTTGTTTCGATTAACTTTATGACTTATCACTTGTTTGTTAACCAAGCCACATTATAACCTTAAAAAGCCCCTGGGATTCTTGCCTTTGTATTTTCAATATGAGTTTTTAGATGAATGCATAATTTAGTCTATTTTTTTAAAAGATTGTGGATGAGTGTCAAAAGTCCCTCACCTTTGTGTGTTCTTCATCTACCAATGATTTTTGCTAGGTTTGATTCATGATTGAGCTTTTATTGTTTTAGAATGTTTAGCATCATTTTTGTACTTAAGATTTGTTTCGTTTTCATGTTGTTGATGTAGGATTGTGGTAAGTATGTACTTTGTTTGTGCATTATTGGTTATTGCTTTATGTTCTTTAGGTTTTTCAGACCATAGTTTGAGGACAAACAAAGTTTCAAGTTGAGGAGTGTGATAAGTGTCGAAATGTCGATATTTTTAGTGTAAATTTGTGACACTTATGGTTCTATTTTTGTGTAATAAATCCCAACTTTTGTGTGAATAATAGTATAATCTCATTCTTTTATAAATACTATTCTTTTGATAGTTTTATCCCATTTTTCTAGGATTTATTGCATGGTTGAAGCACGGAGCGTTCGAGATCGAATAAAGCTTCAAACACGCGATTTTGAGAAATCCATTGACGAATAAGGCTCAAATTAAGAATGATAAAAATCATGAATTTGGTTGATATATATATATATATATATATATATATGTCATGAATACGCTTTCAATACTTTAAATCGGGGCGCAAATCAATTCACGGTTTTTAAGTTATGGCGAAAATAAGAAGCTAATTTTTTCAACACAGCCTGAGACCATATTGAGCACCCACATACAGCTAAGCGTGCCTATGATTTCGAACTCATTAAAAGGGGAAAAACACATTTTTAGGTTATGGTTGGGTATTTTTGTCTAATTCATCAAACCTTCAATTTTTGGTCTAGAAGCTTAGAACGCCATTTGGAGTTGCAATCGGATGATTCGAGTCAAATCTCTAAATCGATTGGTGTTGATAAACCAATAAATGTTTGGTTCCTCTTCTTCTCTTATCTTTGTAATCTCTATTTGTTGGGTTTATATGTATATTTTCTCTTAACTCATGTATATTTGCCCATGGCGTTATATAGAAACCTTCTTACAAATCTATGTTGGTTGTTGTCTTAGTGTTTACTCTATGTTAGGGATTTGAGTTGTGATAGACATATATTACTTAGATTCTTACCTATGATGATTATCTGTTAATTTTGAGCGCTAGACATATGTTTAGAGATGATATTCACTGTGGATATTTGAGATTAATGCGTTGTATCGGTTGTGTCGGGAAGACATCGACGATGCACAGTGACATTGACTTTTGTGTTATTAAGGTAGGTGAGACATCACCACCAGGTAATCTGAGGGTTCTCAATTTGGTTAGGAATAACTTAGGTTGTGTGAGATACGTGATGACATAGATGAAGTATAACTAGGCGATAAGTTTAAGTGCGGTGTGGGTAGTGTACATTCATTCGGATAAGTTGTCTATCCTTTTTACTTTAGTATATATTTAATTTTTTATACCTTTTCTTTAACTCCTTTAACCCCAAATTCATTAACAAACGAATTGTCGAACAACGAATCAATAACCAATCTCTGTGGACATGATACAATATAACCTATATATCACCCGATAAAATAATAACTTACTTTTTGCTTGCCGCTATATCGCTGCAACAATATTCATCCTAAGTATGGATCCAAACTGTATATGTCTATAGAAACTCAAACTCAAACACTTAACAAGCCAAAAAGGATAAACATCAATAAAGATTTGTAAATAAAGTTTAATACAAGACCATGAGTAATAAATATACATACAAGTCAAAACATATTTACAAACAAAAATCCCAACACAATAGAGTTTACAAAGAGATAAAAAGAGATAAGCTGACACTTCTTGAGTTGGTAGGACGTTTAGTGACAATCCACCTTCAATCCAACAAGTTGCAAGCTCAATGTGTTTGTTGTATAAACTCTTAAAATCATAGAATGAAGGTGATGGAGTTAGAGAACAAATACCCAAAAAACCATCCCTAAAATATATTTTACAACCTAAATACAAAAGCTGGATTTGAGACACATCGCTCGACATATTTATTCCACCTACTCGATTCTTCCACACAAGCAAAATGGTAAAATATCTTCTACTCCCAAGCTCCAAACCACCGCCCATAAACGGCCTTTGACTTAACCTAACGCTACTTAGGCCAAGATAAGCATCGGATTTTATCATTCTACACCGCCTCGCCTACTTGGAATGGTCACAGCCACAACATATCGACGTTGTTTTCAAAAGTAAATTATTTACTTTCTTGACTTTATTTCTTTGCCTTCTTCCTTTTATTGTTCCAAAAATGCATCTTGGAGATTTTATTACTCAATGCTCTAATCATGCTCAATTACCTACAAAGTGAATGGGAAACTATCAATGATAAATTAATTACACAAAAACTCACATATACATAAACTAAATATATTTACACGAAAGGATTTATTCAACGAATATTAACAAACAAGAGTCGATAAATGTCACAAAACTATATAAAAAATAACTACAATTTGCAACTTATTAATAATACAGGCATATAATGTGACATTTTAATGTTGATAGATAAAGAGAATGGTCACATTTTTCTAGAGTTGAAGCCAAATTGTAGAAAGAGATCAATGCAGTTTCTCATACCAAGCCTCGAGGCTTATTTAAGACCATAAATTAACTTTAAGCTTTCCAACAAGAGAGCATTATAGTAAATAAACTGGAGGTTGTTTCATATACTGATTTCTCTTGAAGATCTCCATTAAAGAAGGTAATTTTGATGTCTATATTTGGATTTCCCATTTGAATTTAGTGCCAATGTTATGATGAATCGATTGTAGTCGGTTTGACAACGTGAAAAAGTATCATGAAAATCAAATCTTTCTTGTTGATGGAATCCTTTAGAAACAAGTCTAGCTTTGTACATGTTAATTGGGCCATCAGGATTCTATTTGATCTTGAAGACCCGCTTACATCAATTAATTTCTTATGAGGAGAGAGTTCATTAATGTCCAAGTTCTATTCATCAAGAGTAAATTCTATTCTATCTTCAATGAATTAAACGCTCAGATGTGCTAAAGCTTTCTTAGTTATGGTTGGTTCATAATGTACAAGAAAAACCTTCGATTTAGAGTTTCTAACTTTGTCTCTTCTCATCATAGCATGATTGTTGGTAGGTAGTATTATAGACTTAGGATGGTAGTAAAAGAAGGTGATAAAAATTAGAATTGGTGATATATTGAGCTAGTAATGTAAAAGTTCTATGAGATGCCTTGCTAAGTCATTAATATACGACATATTTGTGATGCTCAATTATAGAACCTCGGTCATGGTTGTATGTATGTGGATGGGGTAACATGTGGCGGTGATTGGTGACTCTAGTTGAGTTTCACGTTCTTGAGAGATGTTTTGGCTAGGAGCATTTGGTGATGAGTGATTTGTAAGGTTCGTGTCTAATTGATTCTCATGAGAGGCGATGAGAGATAGGTGAATAATTGCCTACAACTTGATATGGCATAGGTAGAATTTCATTTGAACAACTTAGATATATGTATATGAGTTGTACCTAACATAGGTACAATTAGAGGTTAGAAAGTTGTTCAACAATGGAGTCTTTTGATAACTGGAACTTTTTGAGGTAGAATAAAACTCTTCTTCATTGAATACCACAAATTTTGAGATATACATTATACCATCGGATCTATGCACTTATGATCCTTGTGTGTTGGAGAAACACCAAGATACACACACTTTGAGCTTCAAAGTCAAACTTGTGTTGATTATAGGGCTCGCGTGCGGATATCATGAAACAACCAAACATTTTAAGTGTCTTGTGTTCATATCTTGTGGTGTAAGCTTTGGAACAAAATTGGTTATATCATATTCCTTATGTTTTGATGATAACAAAGTATTTAAAGATCAATTTGGTAGATTAATGTGTGTTCAGTGTCGGTATAAATATCAATATTTGATTGAAAGCCGTTTAGAAATTGCATTAAACAATGAAAGAGAATCTCTTAGAGTGTATTAAGAATATCGGACTAAGAATAAACTTTTGATCAAGATGATGAGAACTTAAAGTCTCCGGACTCTAAAGAAGTCGACCTCTAAAAGTCAGTCGAAGGATGAAGTAAAGACTGTAATCGAAGGATCGGAACCTAAACCTAGTTAATGCTCAAGAACTGTGAATTTTTACCGCTATCAGACACTCAAGACAATTTGTCTGTTCTAGTCGGTGATAACTCGACACAAAGTTGAGAATCCACGAAGACTTAGAACTAATGATTCTTTTGTATGCAAAGAAGCTCAAATGTGTTTGCAATGACATTAACCATTTGAGAAGCTTTTGCAAAAAATATGTTGATATCTCTCTTCAACGACTCTCTTGTGCTTGAAATTCTCTCCAACGAATCTTTCATGGAAATCTATAAAAGGAAGTGTGATTTGGAGATACATATTAAACTACTCCTTGACAAGAAAAATAAAATTTACTTTGTCAAAACAAAGAGCACAAGTTAACTTAGAACTTCTTACAAACCGTACATTCTTAAAAGTTAGTAATTCTTAGAGTTTTCTACATTGTAATATGTTTACACCTCTGATTGTATATCAAGTATATTGTCACTCTATAACTATCATATAGCAGCGCCACCTTAGGCAGCACTTTTAAGCGTTGTTAAAGGCCAAAAAAAGCGCTTTCTTTTCCCTTTTTTGGCGTAATGTGATTCAACTTGCGGATGTATGCTAATGATATGTTTTGAAATTGGTACACGTCAAGAACTCGTTTATTGCTTTCTATAGCATAACATGTTTAGTAAACTTTTTATTCGTATAACTATCATGCCATTCGTTCTTTTTTCATTACTTGATCAGGACTTGAATCACTTTAGTTCCATTTTTAACCATAAATGTGACGAAGCTTTCCATTGTTCACATATGTTGGAGGCCACATTCTTGTTTTAACTAGATTTTATTATGTTTAATCTTTTATTTGTGTTGATTATATAAATGAATGAAAGTGATCAAAGCATTTTTTTTTAATTTTGAGCACAACTAGCCTAGCCAAATAGTCAATTCACTTTGTGAGTGTGTGAAACTTTGTAACCAACCTCCTTTTGAGTTTTTTTTTTGTCAATGTCCATATTGTTTTGCTAAAAAATTAGGCTAATTGGTGATATATTGAGCTAGTAATGTAAAAGTGCTATGAGATGCCTTGCTAAGCAAGTCATTAGTATAAACATATTTGTGATGCTCAATTATAGAACCTCTGGTCATGATTATGTGTATGTGGATGGGGTTCACATGTGGCAGACTGATTTGGTGACTCTAGTTGAGTTTCACGTTCTTGAGAGATGTTTTGGCTAGGATCATTTGGTGATGAGTGATTTGTAAGGTTCGTGTCTAATTGATTCTGCTGAGAGGCCAGTGAGATAGGTGAATAATTGCCTACAACTTGATGTGGCATAGGTAGAATTTTATTTTGAACAACTTTAGATGTATGTATATGAGTTGTACCTAACATAGGTACAATTAGAGGTTAGAAAGTTGTTCAACAATGGAGTCTTTTGATAACTAGAACTTGTTTTGAGGTAGAATAGGAAAACTCTTCTTCATTGAATACCACAAATTTTGAGATATACATTCTACCATTTGGATCTATGCAATTATGATCCTTGTGTGTTGGAAACACCAAGATACACACACTTTGAGCTTCTAAATTCAAACTTGTGTTGATTGTAGGGCTCCGCGTGGGGATATCATGAGCAACCAAACATTTTAAGTGTCTTGTGTTCATATTGCTCGTGGTGTAAGCTTTTGGAACAAAATTGGTTTATATCATATTCAATAGGTTTTGATGATAACAAAGTATTTAAAGATCAATTTGGTAGATTAATGTGTGTTAGTGTCCGGTATAAATATCAATATACTAATTGAAAGTCGATTAGAAATTGCATTGAACAATGAAAAGAAGCTCTTATAGGTAGATTATGAATATAAGACTACGAAAAATCAACTTTTGATCAAGATGATGAGAACTTAAAGTCTCAGGACTTAAAGTCGACCTCTAAAGAGTCAGAAGAAGGGAAGTTAAGACGGATTTGAAGGATGGAACCTAAACCTAGTTAATGCTCAAGTGAATTTTTTACATGCTATCGGACTCAAGGACAATTTGTCTGTTCTAGTCACGTGATAACTCAACACAAAGTTGCGAGAATCCTGAAGACTTAGACTAATGATTCTTTTTGTAGAAAAGAAGCTCAAATGTGTTTGCAATGACATTAACCATTTGAAAGCTTTGCAAAAATCTGTTGATATCTCTCTTCAATGACTTGTGCTTGAAATTCTCTCCAAAATCTATGTCTATAAAAGGAGTTGTTGATTTGGAGATACATATTAAACTACTCCTTGACAAGAAAAATAAAATTTACTTTGTCAAAACAAAAGAGCACAAGTTAACTTAGAACTTTTACAAACTGTACATTCTTAAAAGTTCGTAATTTAGAGTTTTCTACATTGTAATATGTTTACACTGATTGTATATCAAGTATATTGTCACTTTATCACTACATAGATAGATTGTTAGAAGTCTTTACTTGTGTGCTTGAGCAATTAGAAGTCTCTTACTTATGTGTTTGAGCATTGGAGTACCTTACTTGTGTGTTAGTGGAGGTCTTTAGCTTGTATGTTTGAGCAACTTGTATGCGATTTGATTATAGTGAAAATCTCTTGGAGTTAAAGAACTAGACTACTTCATATTTGTAGGAGGAATCGGATAAATTACTTGTGTGTTGTCTTACTCTCTTCTTTATGTTTAATATTCAAAATTATAAATCAGCTATAAACTTAAAGATTATGAAAAGTTTTGAAGTTTAACCAAAGGACAAGCAAAGATTTATTCAAATATAGATAATGCATAATTATATTACAATCAATTTTGACTATTTTCTTTGGAAAACTTATTTGGTTTTACACTCTTCAATAACATTGATGAATTTGTCTCTAACAAATCACTCGAGGACACACAAGACTGTGGTGATGATGGAATTTCAGGAGAATATAAGAAAGGCTTCGGTGGAAATGACAATGACTGAAGTGATCCTTGTAGCATTTCTATTACTTTACTCATCGATGGTCTATCCGACGGATTCGTTTGAATGCACCACATACTGACCATGGTAATCATTCTTACCATGTCATTTTCTTCCTCTGAGTTTTCTAAAGATTTTACAAGGTTATTACCTTGTTCAAGATCCTTATAAATCCAGTCTGGAAAACACATTTCAAGTACCTTGTTCATAATTTTTTCTTCCTCCAATCATTTCTAGAATCAACATACCATAACTGTATACATCTGACTTGTGAGAAACTCCACCATATGATCGACTAAATACTTCTGGTGCTATGTATCCTATAGTTCCTCTTGTGCCAAGTAAAGACACAATACTATCATTCCTCTGACATATTTTCGCTAGTCCAAAATCAGAGATTTTTGGGCAAAATTTTCATCAAAAGAATATTTTGAGGTTTGATATCAAGATGTAGAATCCTTGAAGTACACCCTTGATGCAAATATTCTAGTCCTCGAGCAATGCCGATTGTAATTTGATTCAATGTTTTCCAATCCAAACTACAAATAGCATCAGGAGAACCCCTTTTAAAGATGAATGTATCCAATGATCCTTTGGACATGAATTCATATATGAGTGCTCTTTTTCTCATAACAAAAACCTAAAAGTGAGACGATGTTCACATGTGACGTTCTACTAATGCTAGCAACTTCATTTATAAATTCTTCTCCATTTCCCTTTGACTCATTTATAACTTTCACTGCCACTTGACGGCCATCGGGCAAGCTTGCTTTATACACAATACCATAGCCTCCTTGACCTAATTTATCTCGGAATGAATTTGTCATTTTTTTCACTTCAGCATATCTATATTGCTTAATTGGCACCGACAAATTATAACTTTGCATGAAATCTTCCACATTATAGTCACTAGATTTGTTTATTTTCCTGAAGATCCACCTTTGTATAAAAATAGGATACCACTTACATTTAAAAGAAATCGACACAATAAGTATTACAGTTCCTATACTAAACAAAGAAGCCCCTGCATAACAACAACAGCAAAAATTGAATGAAAATTATAAACAATAATCAATTTATAATATTGTCACAAAAGTATAAGTAATCAATTATATAAGATTAATTTATATTATTGCATATGATGATGTATATATACAATAAAGATTGTACAAATTGGGAAGCAATATAATAACGAGACAAAATAAGAATGAAATATATGTTATGATATTCATACCTGCAATCCAACGACGTCTAAGTGTTGTTTTAGATGAGCCTCCATCAAGAGAAACTGATGCATTTTCTTCTCCACCCTGTCTCGATATATCTTGCCCGAGCAAAACATTTCCTGTTATAATTATCTTAGTGTTGGATGGAAATTTGGAATTTTTCCAGACAGATTATTATTGGACACATCAAGAATCTGAAGTTGAGGCAAAGTTGTAAGACTATCAGGTATTGACCCAGTTATACTATTTCCAGCAAGAATCAAGTTCACTAAATTTGTTAAATTGGAAAATGCTGAGAGATAGTTCCTACTAATTGTTGATTCCCAAAATCAATACTCACAATCTTTCCTTTTCGACACCTAAACAATTCTTCGTCTGAACAAAAATCCTTCCCTTTACTTGCCGAATAAACAGAATACTCAAAAGCTTTAAAATCTCAAGCAAAATCGCGTCTTAGGGTCACAAGGTCCAACATCCTTCTACAAAACTGATTTCCTTTCCAAGTTGCCTTAACACCCTTTTGAAACACAGGTATAGGCCCTTGAAGTAAATTATCGTCTAAAGAGACGCTGGTCAAGGAAGAGAGCAAGCAACGAAGGTGGAACTACACCAGAAAAGGCATTCGAATGAAGTTGAAGATCAAACAAATGAGTGCAATTAGACAAGTTGGGAATTTGGCCTGTGAAGTTGTTGTGAAGCCATGCTTGAGACAAAAACATCATAGATGATAACATATCAATTGTATCCTCAAACCCGTTCAGCTGATTGTCGAGCTTTAAATACCTTACACCAGATTTCTCAAGAGACGTGGGAAGAGGTCCTTGAATGTTGTTATCAGAAAGAACAAGAGTATATAAACTAGGAAACCAATCAAACATTTGAGGTGGTAAGGAGCCTAAGATATTTGTAGCTTCAAGATCGAGAGTGTGCATAAGCGAGGAGTCACTTAATTCCTTAGGGAATAACCATGGCAAGAGATTCAAGTTATGGCTAAGGTTTAGTGTTTGTAGAGCTGGCATTCCTATAAAGTAAAATTCGGGGACAGAGGTGAAGTTATTGTAACTAAGGGACACAGTTTGGAGTGCGCTGAGACCAGTTATAAGAGGCAAACGACCTGTGAGTGAATTGTTGTGAAGATCAATATGGACGAGATTAGTGAGTGTGTAGAGACCCGAAGGGAGTGTCCCATGGAGTGAGCTTGATGGGAGTCTAATGGAAACAACTCGATTGGATCGACATTCGATGCCGTTCCATTTGCAGTAGTGAGTGTTGTTAGACCAGCCTATAGGCATTGGAGTAAGTGCTTTCCGAAGTTTGGACATGTAAATGGAATCATCTTTTTCTGCAAAAATAATGGTATCGGCAATTATGAGAACGTAGAACAAAACATATATTTTCATGCTTAACTAGTTATTATTACTACTAGAGTATATTGATTGATGGTGATGATGATGTGAGTTCCTTAATACTCCACCATGGTAACAGAAAAACTAATTAAACTATAGTAATTTAATTATTATATTGCCTATGATATGTGTACGCGTTACAGTCTAGTCAAAGAAGGAACGCTACTAGTGCTTTTTATTTCATTAAAAAATGTTAGTGACATTAAATTATAGCAGACGAAGGAACGAGGCATATTTTATTTAAACTAGTGATTTACAGAAAAGTGGTTGTTAGCATGTGAAAAGCATAAAATACTCATGTGCAATCATATCAAACTGTAGATTATTTGCAGATTCATCGTTTGCTATCAAGATGCTGCGAGAGATGTCCAACCACATAGTTTCTATTCTACAAAGTTAGTGTTTGGCGGATAACCTAACAAATATTGTCTTTTAGCTGATGATTGAACAATGATAGTTTATAATTTATAGTTAATAGTTAATAATTAATACCGATTAAATTATTGGAGTGTTTGATAAAATTAACAGTTCAATAATTGATAAATATAAAATGACAAAAAAAAAAAAAAAAAAAATTTAATTAATAATAAAATCGACAAGTTCGGCGAGATACACTAGTTGTCAAAGCAGTAGTAATTGATATCAAGACGTAAAATCCTTGAATTGCATCTTGATGCAAGTAATCTAGTCCTCTAGCAATGCCTATTACAATTTGGAACAGAGTGTTCCGATCAAAATCACAAATAGCATTAGGAAATTCATTTTTATAAAGGAACCTTTGGGCATGACTTCATATAATAATGCTAACAACTTCGTTTATGAATTCTTCTCCATTTTCCTTTGGTTGTTTATTACATTCACACCCACTTGACAATACTCCCTTCCACAGTCAAGTTGTCTACCTACAAATTAGTTTTTTTTATTGTGTAAGCATGATTTATATATAAGGGAGATCTAAGGATTCTCCAAATCTTTTACACAAAACAACAGTAAAAATCTAAAAAAGAAAAAAGGAAAATTACAAACCAATTAAAGTTACGATAAAAATAGAAAGAAATTTTGCTAAACTAGTAAAATGCGTAATTTTTCTGCAAAAAAAACCACTTACATACCATCGTTTTAATGCTCCAAACCATATTATTCACATTCCAGTAAAACCAATCAAATTAGACATGAAGAGAAATTGATGTCTCTTGAAGAGAAATTGATGGTCATTTATTTACTAATTGCTTTTTATTTTACAGCAGCAACGAAGAGAAAATTTCCTGATTTACATAAATACTGACATGTTGTTGTATCAGTTGTTGCATAACCAGCTATTGAAGTTTCAAAATCTTACTTAAGGCCAATATAGTTTTACAGCATTGATCTATTTATCTTGGAGACAAATATTGAGGAACAACACGATGAAGAAAACATAGGAGAGAGAGAGAATGCAATCTTTGAACAATGCACAAACTAGAAGCTAAAATATAATAATACAAATTCCTACATAGTATGGACAACTATGAAAAAACTAAAAAATGTGTCTGAGTGTATTGAACATCTACTGAAATTTTTATTATGTTTAATTTATTCATTTTATAAATTATTATGGTATCTATGTATCAATGTCGGAACCGTATTTGAGATGCTCGTAATTCATAGACAAATTCTATTGTTTAAATGTGTGTGCTGCTTGCTTCATAGAAAATTATATTGTTTACACATTTGTTTATAGACAAATCTTATGGTTCCTACCTACTCTAAATCTAACAAACTCTCAGGTAATTTTTATAAGCACTATCCACCTCATACTAAGCATCTTTTATTAGCTGATTCTGTTGGAAGTCTCTCCTAATGACCAAAACTGATATCTAATAAGTAGTTTGATATCTAATAAGTAGTTGAGAAAGTAATATGACACGCTGCAAGTTTACTCATCCTGTCAGGGTCTTTATTTGCAATATTATATAAAATTTAGTGTTGGAATTAATTCAATAACAATTAATCACATATACATGTTCTATATATTATACCATATACTTTAGTGCAAATATAATAAATAATTATGAACATGACTAAAGGATCTACAACATGTTAGTATACGAGTAATGAGATTTTAGGAATACCTGAATCCATAAGATGAATAGCACTTTTGTCAATGATAATTGTAATTTTGAAGCAAAAGTGGTGACACTTATTGGCTTGTGGATCTTCCTCAATCGGTAGTTGGCTTATGGATCTTCCTCAATTAGTAGTTCTAATGTCTTGAACACTCTTGAGATGGGGAGAAGGGATTATTTTATTTGTGTACGGTATATTGGGGATCATAGCCTATATATAGTGTGATAGCCAATTAGGGTTCTCATTATTCTTAAATGGATCATCCGATATCGACTCATATTTGAGTCCTACCCAATTAATTAATTAATTAATTAATTAAATAATTCTAAATGAAATCTAAATAGCCTTTTAACATTATTTGATCACATAATTATTTAAGGCACTTTATTTGATAAAATAGCTAATATAATTCATATAAATATATATGCCCACATAATAATTATTGGAATATAATAATTAAATATAAAATATTCAACAATCTTCCACTTGGGCAATATATCTTAATAATTATATCATAATCTTTAAGTACGATCCGATGTTATTTATCCTAGATTTCAACTTTACTGATCCGATCTATCTCATACATTAATAATGAGACCATCACGACCGACATCACTAACGATATCGTGTGGAACTCACGACCACCACATTAATGTACTTGATGATATAGATCAATATGGATGAGTGACATGGAAATTTCGTGCAATGTGATCTCTAAATCATGTATATTTCAATTGGTCCAATGAAGTCTTTATTGAGTTCAAACTAAAATTTGCAAATTCAATATTTGCACAAACGATACAAAAATGGTTATAACAACAATAACCTTATAAACATTATTTCTGTAGATAATCTAAACATAAAGTCTGTATCGATGTCAAAACAATATTATTAAACATAGAAGAAGTGACTCCACTAATCTAAGACATCCTTAGTGACAATAATCATATGAAAGTCCTTATATGTCAAGTGTTTGATTAGGGAGCCTTTAGCTAAATTTCATATGCATAAATTCTAGTTTCAACAATAATAACTTATAATTCAATTATATTGTATTAAAATGTCTATTCGACATCAAAAATATTGAGTCAAACATACTAATGATCTCAATTTAAAAGTCAAACTCTTTTGTTCTCTACAATAATCCTCATGGTTGACCTTTTTTTTCTTCTTTCAACAATTCAATTTGAATTGTTCAAGTATCTACTCAATGATTTTATGTACGTCTTTTCATATATGTATAAAATCGAATATAAGATTCCATAACCAAAGTATAAAAAAATTAATTTTCTAAATTTTGTAGATTCTTTCATTTTGGACAATGATTGTGACTTAATAGTATCCTTAATAATTGAGACATACCCTAGTTTATTATCTTTCATGTTAATTTTATTTTCAACTTTATTAATAGATATATAAATCTTTTTGTAATAATGGATGATACCTTGAGAATAATCTCTAAGTATCTAAATACCTAATAAAAAGAGATGCCCAAGATCTTTCATCGCTAAACTTTTGTTAGATATTTCTTGGTTTCACACAACAATCATATATCATTGTTGACTAAATAAAATCGACACATTAAACTAAGAATGTAAACTTACTCATTGAACTTGTAAAACCAATAATTTTTCATAATAGAAATCTCAAAACCAAGCAGACAATTACCTTATGAAATATTGTGGTATCACTAATGGGACCATTTCATTAACTTATAAATGCATTTTATCTGTTTGGAAGCTATAAACTTTATATCTATTGATACAAAATTTTCTCCTGTTGCACTATATTATTTTTCTTAATGTCGCCATTAAAACACTAACTTGATATCCATCTTACGAAGCTCCAAAATTATAACAAATAGCAAGTATCGGAACTATCATAATAGAGTTTTCAATCATTTTGAATAAAATTTCTCTTTTCAGTTCATTCTTTATGACACTTGATGCTCTAGTTCTTGAAAATGTTGAGTTTGATATTCAAGGATTAATTTCTTATTTTAATTGAGAGAAAGAACAATAATATCCACATGAGAGTCCAAATTTGCTAAATAAATAGCAACTATATGAATTGAGCTAGAAGCAATTCTTTCCACATAATTTTGTTCTTTGAACATATCTCTCCCTAAACTCAATATTCTAGACACATTATAATATTTGTCTCAAATATTCTTAACAGGACTAGAGGTTATATATCTCAAACTTTTCAACAATTTTAGATTGTCACAAGTCATGATTGAATTATAATAACATTTGAATTTAAAAGACAAATTGAATCCATCATTTTAAAAGAAGTTATAATATTATTAATAAAACTTTATTCATTCACCAAATTGTCTTTTAAACAAAAAATTTAAGCTTATAATGACAATCTAAAATAGTTAAATATAAATAAAAATATCAATCTTCACCAAATTTGTTCCCTTTAAATTGATGTATCTTTCAACATCATTGAACATTTATTAGTTCGGATCATATTTGTAATAATCTTAATGAAAAGTTATCACTCCAATGAGAGTTTGTCTTTCGCTTTATTGCTTTAGAAGCACTAGATTTTAAGCAAAGATAATATGACAAAATTCATGTCATCTTAAATAACACCTCTAATGTCTTTGGACTGCAAAGCTTTAAGATTATAACTGTATAATTTGAGTGGACTCACTTTTAAACTTGAGTGTCACTTTAAATATACTAAATTGTGAGAAGAATTTGAGTTTCTCCATCATTATGTAAGGTCTAAAAAACACCATAATGTTCATTTTTATTCTTAAAATAAACTATATTAGTTTATAGAGAACAAAAATGTACTTTATAAAATATCAAGTTCATCATTGATATTAAGTCTTTAGGAAATATAATCAATTGCTTACTATATTTATTTTTGAAATTTTGGTGCAAAAGTGTAGACTCAAATGTCGAATAAGAATGTCTTGACATCCGATCGACATTAAAAACTCCAAGAAGGTAGAAGTAAAAAGAAAAATCGGGAAAAAAGAACACGCAATTTGTTCACCCATATCGGTTCAAACAACCTCATCTAGGGCATACCAAGCCGGGAATGAAGTCCACTATCAGTATTAATTCGAGCTAAACTCCTTGTTTACACCCTTCATAATTCCTACCCAATGACCCTTCTACCTAAGAAATCCATCCTAGAAATGAGAACCTCTCTCAATTCCTATCATCGTGAGGATGCCTAGCGGTCATCATCTTAGCCATGCATCAACAACTTGGTTTCAACAACTTTTCAAACCTAGAAAAGTAGAAGATACACTCTATCACTAACTAACTAAGACTAAAAGCAACAAGCTTCTATCTTAGGACACACCTTAGAGTTGCTTCGACTTCCGAGAACACAACTACACTCATTGCTTCACAACTTACGATGGGTAAAACAATCCTCGACCTAACTTGAGGTACAAATAAGTGATCATCCAATTCTGGTGGTTCACTTACATGGCTAACCCTAAAGATTACATTTTTAAAACCGACTAGCTTATTAAAATTAGGTTACAATTGCTTATTTATAACCTACTATCAATGGATTTGGGCCTTCAATAATAGCTTGAAGGCATAACAAATACAATAACAAACTTACGTAGAAAAACAAACAAGCGGATAACTTACAATCAAGGTCCTTCGATTTTTCTCCTTAGCTTGTGGACCTCCACAAATGCCTTCATAAACACACACATATGATGCATAATATTTCCATAATATTACACAATTAAAAATAGAAGCAAATAAACTTTGACTGTTCATCAGTGTGATGTCCGATGTCTCATCGTCTCATTTGACATGTTGTTCGGATGTTGAGACACTTCAACACAACATGTTTCTTCATTAAATAGAACTTGACATGTTTTCTCCTTACAAGTTATAAATCCTATTTAACCTATTGTTGCTATATATTGATATTAATATGATAAGAATCTTTCTTAGACTTATTTCCCTGCGGTGCTCGAACACCAAATTCTAATGATCATATCATATGTGTTTGGTGGATTTCAAATCCGCGGTATTTTGTTCAAGTGTATTTGAAATCGGGATGCCTATACCACTTACATCACGAGTTGGCGCCGTTTCACAAACTATCGAGACTGCCCGGCAGAATTCATGGAAAGGATGCAAGAATACAACAAGTTGAACCAAATTGAAATAGAAAAAATATGGAAATATCAAAAGGGTGTAACTTTGGTGGATTTATCCTGCGACACTTTTTAAGCTCTTTCAAAAAGTTAGGTAGCATTTAATGTTAACTTCATGTTTTCATGTACTATGATGTGGAAATATAGTCATTTTGTAGTTATATCAAAACACAATATTTGAATACATGAGAATCTTTTGTATAAGTTGTTGTTTACTTACGTTTTTTCACTCCTGGGACTTTCTTTGGAAGTATACTTCAAGATCCATTTAATATAAAACCGGAGTAATTTTGGTTCATCACTAACACAAAATAGGATTTGTATGGTCCATGTTTACATAAAATTCTATAAAATACCTCAATTCTTATATTTTCCATACCACAACAACAAAACGAAATGGACATAAAATTGAACATTAAATGGGTTTTGGTTATCCACTTTCCGACGCTACACCTTCTCGCAATTTAAGATCATTGTGTACACCCTATTGACGATGTCGGAAACATCGGTAGAACTTATCTTTTGGCGATTGTCGCAAGGTGGTGAAGATCGAGTACTGCTCGCCATCGATTGACAAAGATGAGAATCTCCAATTCGTCAACCATGAGCTGGAGAACAACGCTGATTTACGGGCTATGTGGTCTACTTATAACAGTTTTCCGGAGAAAGTTCCAATCGAGTTAGATGCAACTTTATCAAGAATGGTCGATGATATTATGAAGATGTTGCAACGTCCACCCAGATGTTGATTTGTAATGTTTTATTTATGTTTAACTCCTAAATATATTTGCTATGTTTATGTTATGAAATATATGTATGTCTATGTTAAGCAATTCAATGAAGTTTTCCGATTTCAGTTATGAATAAAATTGGAAATATAGTTACGGTACAAAATCGGAAGTAAATTTCTAATTTTTGTGTATTTTAGAAGATAATAGTGTGTTTAAAATATACTTCCGATTTTGAAAATATTAAAAAAATTCACATGGTGCATAAGAAATTTATAGGATGGATTAAAAAATTCCTAATCATAAATACCATCAAAATTAAGAATCAAAATCATAATAGAATGACCAATTATTTAAAACGCCTAAACTAAATAATCATAAATTTAAAGATGAAACAAAACTTACTAAAACGGACTAAAAAGGAAAGTAAAAATCACATTATTTTTTTTATTGAAGACACAAAAACACGTTAATTGAAATTGAAATGAGGTAATACTAATAGAGTATATATATAATTGAGAAAAATTTATACTTGAGATGATGGTGGGAATTCATGGTCTTATTCTAATTGATGGCACACAAAAAGGTAATTTATACACAAATTTAAAAAGACAACCTAGGCCTCACGCTGAGAATATGGTACTACTAGCTGAGTAGCTGTCAACAAAATGGAGTATCACCCTTCTGGAAGGAAGGAACTTTGAAACAAGACAAACTGGACTGCAGTTAGGGAAAACAGGGAGACTCAAACCACGTAGTCAACTACCGTTTGAAATCTGAGTTGATTGGATTTGAGTTTGAATTCATGTGCCACCCAATATTTTGGCTGTGGGTTTGATTCCTCAAATCCACACACCGAAATCGAAACATCCCGTTTAAATATTAAATTATATAAGTACTTCAAAATCTATATAAGCATAAAAATTTAAGACCTTAATTTTAATTGTAATGTTATAAAACTTAATGGAAAGTTGTAATTCATTTTTAATTTCTTTGAGAGACTTTTATGGAATTATTGTGTTTAATTTAATATTTTGTATTTTTTGTATTTTCTGCGGGTTTGGGTGGAAAAATCAGAACCAAAATGTGGGCGTGTGTATTATTTTGCCACCGAGTAGCTTTTGAGTTTGAATTTAAGTTCGGATAATGATTTTAAATACGAGTTTGGGTAGTATAAAACCCACACCTGCTCGAATTATCGTTATCCCTACCTGCAGTCAAGTGGCCTACTGATCACCAAATTGATTGGGGAATCATTTTCCAGGTATACTAAACTTAGCTAAGCAGTTGTAAAAAATTCTTCGTTTCCTGTTTCCCTCACCCCACCTTCCTCGAAACATCAAACTCTTTCAAATTTCCATCTATCATATTGTCAACAAAATAATATTCAACAAGCAATTGAAGTGAAACACCACTTGATTATTATTATTACTACTAAACTTCAATATATCTACGGTTGTTTATTCTGACTTTTTATATATTTCTCTCCCTTTACTATGCCTCTCTTAAACCAAATCTATTTTTGTTTCTTCCGTTGCAAGAATGAAACCACTGCATCATCATCCATCTTCTTTTTCCATTATTTTCTTTTTCTTCTACGCACTTTTGATGATCTCAATCATCAATATTCCAAAGTGTAAGTGCGATGATGATGACCAATATTATACGGACTGCAAAAAAGCTTTTAGCTGTGGTAACAGCATCTCAAACCTCAAGTATCCATTCTGGGGAAAAGAGAGAATTGTGGTAACTCTTCTGATCTAATTTGAAGCTCATGCGAAAGCAGTGTTCCAAAGATAACAATCAATTCAATCAAATACCGTATTAATAACTGGAACAATATAACACAGAGACTCACAGTTGCCAGAGACGATTACTTGAGTGATATTTGTGCTGTGAATGTGAGTGATAATTCTAAAACAGCACATTCGATAACACTCCGTTTCTAGTTGATGGTGGTGTTACTTCTTCTACTGTAAACATGTTATATAATTGCGATACAAATGGACCCCACCGGATAACATTTTTAGTACTACATGCGGTAATATGAAAGTTATGTACACCCTGGATCTTGGTTTGATCAGATGCACTCAACTGTTATCATTAAGATTCCAATTTCAGTAACCCAAGCTTCACAAATTCGAAATGCTTTAATAAAAGCATTAAAGGCGGTTTTGATTTGATATTGACAAACGATGCAGAGTGCCTGAGTTGGTTCTTCTGGTGTGTGTGTGAAGGAACTGAATTCAGATGTTTCTGCAAAGATGGAGTTCATACAACTACATGCACTTCACCAAAACCCCAACCCAAACCCCAACCCGACTCCAAGTAAGTCATTCACTTTCTATACATCTAACTCCTAACTCTAACTTTGTTTTACAACAAGTAACTAATAATAATACATTTTAAAGATCATCTTATTAGAGTTTAATTGTTTTTAGCACACTAAATTGGATTTTGCCAGGTAGATTTCTTTTTCCTGAGGCAAATTTTATCATATAGATGTTAACTTTTTTAAAACTGTGTCTGTTAAAATATATTATTAAATTAGAATTTTATAATCATCTAGTAATATCTCAATAGAAACATAATTGAAGTTGATTAGCAGTGCTGAACTTATGGAGAAGAAAAGACCAAATTGAATCCTACTCTTAACATTTGATGGAAGTAGAATGAATAAATAACTTTTAACAGCAACTAAACACCTGAATAAAGATTAGTTCCATAAATGATTCTTTGTTATGTTAGAATAATCCAAACACCTGGTTTTTCATAACAGCCC
>CM038793.1:296070514-296125759 GCA_021764765.1 Vicia sativa
GCCGATGCATACAAGATTTAAAATAAAGGAAAACGTGGTCTCTCCACAATTCAAGCACAAATAAAGGTTGGTGTTAATATAACACGCAGCCAACAACAAGACTTTGTTTTTGAGCCTTTCGAGCATCCAAGGTGTACTCGTGCCGTAGTTCTTTGAGGAACATCTTGCATAGTGCAACAATTCGGAAATGTCCCATCCGTCCACACTTGAAACATCGTAATCGAATTAACTTGTGTCTCCATGGTGTTTATATCGTTGCACTTTGTTGCACCAAGGAGGTTGAATCACACGACCACTAAAACATTGCTTCCCAATTGTGAGAGTTACCGGGCCTTAATTGTTGCCTTGATCTTTCTTGCTCCTTCCTTATTGGCCTATTCTTCTCTCTCTTCCTTGACCCTCTTCTTGACTATTTTCACCACATAACATTGTCTTAGGCATTCAACATAGGGTAAACTCTCTCTGGGACATACTATGAGTAATATCTATTCAAAATTTAAAGAGAAAATGATCGATCTTCCACATATCATCAGAGTATAAACACCTTATCTATAATAGGCATCCATGTCTTCAAATTTCTCAAAGATATTCGTGGGTAGATGTCTTTGCTTGAAAAGTTGGAATTCATTTTTCGAGCAACGAATGATGTTTGGGAAATATTTTAAGGTCGCCGTTGTTGCCATTTTTTTGAATGGTCCGAGGTGAAATAGTAGATGCAGATCCCACCATCCGCCATCCGAACCTTCAATTTTTGGGTAGCATACATCACCTTATCTTCCTCGTAGCACTAAATGGCTTACACGCGCCCATGTCGAGAGCCAATCATGAGTGCGCAACATGATCTAAACAACCCATGAACTCGAGGACCCATCGTGAAAAGGCACGAAAGTCGTCCCATGAAGCTTGAGAGGAACTGGAGCAAGAGTAGCCGGTTATTGTTGTTGTTGTTTCTTGCATGCCTTGCATCATTTTCATCATCATTTGATTCTCATTGCTGTATTTGTCGCATCATCTACATCCAAGGAATATGCGTCGTGCACATTTGCACCACCGGATTAGGAATTTCTCGTTCAATAGGCCTAGTTTTGGGCCTCTAGGTCTTCCGTGTCCATCAACCATCTTCCTGCTTTGTCCTACACATAGAATCAAGTTGATCATGCTCAATGCCACACAGTAATATAAGGAATCATGCCGATAATTACGATATGAGATGTAATTATGTCGACTTATGATGTTTCATGGCAAAGCCAAGAATCGACTCGCCTCGATACTAACTCTAACACCCCGCACATACATTGCTCGATATATGCATATGACATTAAAATGGTATATCAAAAGATCATACATATAAGTAATAAGTACTAGTACTAATTACAAATTTTGCCAAATTGTTATTGCTAAAAGATACAAGTACCAAAAAGAGTACTAATACATAATACAAAGAAGTACATAAACGGAAAGACAAAAGAGATGAGGATTATCGCCAACTAAACATCGTCACAAGCTAACCCATCTTATCCTTGCCACGATCTTGCCTCAAGAACCTAAAAAATATAATTGAATGGGTGAGATTACTAAATCTGTGAGCCTCCTATCTTTGGGGTTTGCTTGGTTCTACAAGGAGCATGTATCAAGAACGAATTCACCTAGAATCCGGTTAATTTCACAATGAGTACAAGTATAATAAGGGTAACACCACCATTGGAAGTCCCATAACTAACCAATGAGGTGATGATAAAAAGCATCAAACACAATATATGATTCCACATCCATATGTGAGGAATCCGTGAGTTATACCTGTCTATCCGGCTACCAAAACTACACCCTCGATGAGTCGCGTGTACATATTCGCCAAGAGACTTGCATGTAAACCGCTAGTCAATGGATCTGTCCTATATAAAGTACATCCCGACGAGTTCAACCATGACTTTTTCTATGTGGCGCACGATCCACCTCCACAAATGCCAATAAGATAGCCCTAAACACACAAGTGCAAACATGCCATCTCGAACGACACGCCCATCGGGCGAAAGCGTAGTGACATTTCCACTTGGTGTCACTAGATGGTAAGTAATCCGTGACATATCCTATGTGGCATTACACACTTACCAATACTAAGCATACAGATAAGTCTTTGCTGGAAACACCTCAAGCTCAAGATATACATCGCTGGCAGCTCAAGTGTAAATGAAAACCGCATGAAATCCCAATCATCCATGGCATGAATATGTATCATTAACCGCCACACGAGCTACCAAAACGGCATACACATAAGTGGGAAAAATTGGCTTTACGAATTCGATAGTATGGTTCTACTCGATTCAAGAATATTCACAATCAATTCAAGTCAAGTATGTTCATCATCCGCACCATGACGGAAAAAGTGCACACACGTAACTTGTCTGAAAAGAGCCATCACATTAAAATCACACAATCAACACATCCGAGTGCTCAACCGAACGATGAAAACAATATTCACAAGCATCACACATGCCCAAAAAGTTCACCGAATCACCTTCAACACATAAAGGGGAAAATATCCACGCACTAGATTGAATTCCATTAGCCAATCAAAGGTTAATTACCTAATATAAGGTATTTAAGCCTCATTATTGAAAATTGGTCAAAATGGGAAAACTCGTTAAAATTTCGATTTTTCTCCTTATGTTATGTTCACTAGATTTTTCTAGGTCTAAGGAAGTCATTGAGCAAGACTATGGTCCAAGACCGCTTCCATGGCCTAAGAAAAGGACGTTGGATGAGAATATTTCATGCTAAGCCCATCCTTGGTTGCGTTGTATGACTGATTAAATTCATTTTTCAAATGTTATAGAGAGCCTTATCATATCTGAGTTGGTCTGTAATTTTGCGTAACTTAGTTTTGGAACAGAATCAGAATGGAGTTCCAATATTCCACTTAATACTTTCCAACCTAAAAAACCATCAAAACCAGGTGATAAGTGGCAAAATGTAGTTATTTTGTGTATATGTTTTGTGACACTTATCTGTTCTTGTTTGTTAATAATCGTTCAATAACCTCACTTTTAGTGTATAATCAAGTTTTAGTGTATTCGTGTATTATTTGATAGTTTTTCTTATCTTTTGTAGGTATTCATTCATAATTGGAGCATTGAGTAATAAAGTATCGACGACACGGCTTCAAACACGCGATTTTGAGAAATAAAAGAGAACGCATAAAACAAAGAATGAGTTTTTCAAATATTTAAATAGTCATAATAAAGACATGATGAGAGGAGGTTACTATTGCTCTCACAATAAAGGCGTCGAGCTTACGATGTAAAACAAGCATGTTTTTGTTTATTTTTGCTTATGTTTGTTTACGTGTGTGGTGGCTTGTGTTTTAACAAGTTGAAATAGGACTTGCTCTCAATTTCAAATCTTCACTTTTCAACTTGTTAATTCATTTTCACCAAGTTTTTCGTATTGTTATTTGTATTCGGTTTTGTTTTGTCAAATTGTGTTATCCGCAAGCTCGTCGTGTTTAGCTTGGGGAGTTTTGTTGGATGTAAATTTTTTTTTCTAATTCTTTTATTGTTGTTTGGACTCCAATTTTGTTCTGGTCGCTTGAGGTTGCATTTTGTGATTTTCTGAGTTTGATCGCTCATGGATGTATGGTAATGATAGTTTCAAAGTTGGTACACGCAAGTATCTGCTTTCGCTTTATAACATAACATGTTTAGTACATTTATCATTTGTA
This sequence comes from Vicia sativa, assembly GCA_021764765.1. Taxonomy (NCBI): domain Eukaryota; kingdom Viridiplantae; phylum Streptophyta; class Magnoliopsida; order Fabales; family Fabaceae; genus Vicia; species Vicia sativa. The sequence goes on from CM038793.1 coordinate 296,074,233, forward strand.
TAATTACCATGCCATTCAGTATTTTTGCATTACTTTCTCATGAATTAAATCACTTTAGTTCCCTTTTTAACCATAAATGTGAGGAAGCTTTTCATTGTTTACATATGTCGGAGGCCACATTCTTGTTTTAACTGGATTTTATTATGTCTAATCTTTTATTTTGTGTTAATTGTATGAATGTATGAAAATGATCAAGAAATTTTGTTTTATTTTGAGCACAACTACCTTGGCCAAATATTCAATTCACCTTGTGAGTGTGTGAACCTTTGTTAACCCCTTTGAACTTTTATCAATATCCATGTTTATTTGAACTTGATGCTTGTCTATGAGTGTCAATTCACTTTTTTGTATGGATGTTGATTTCTTTGTTTCTTGAACCCTCAACTATATGTTGTTGTATGGATTTTTACCTTTCCTTAGAAAGTAGGGAGTATTCACACATTAATGTTGGTTGGATTCAAGTTAGAGAGAGAAATGTTTATATACTTATACTGTAGTTGGTATGAGGTTAAGAGAAAAGAAAAAAAGAAAAAAATGTGAAAAGAAAGATTAGAAAAAAGAAAGAAAAAAAGAAAATAAAAAAAGCTTTGAAAAAGAAAAACAAAAAGAGTAGGAATAATGTTATGTTAATAAGTGAGGTGTTTTTGGTGTGAAATTTTTGATGAAGAATAAGTTTGATTGAAATTATATTATTTGAAACTTTGTGAGTTGATCACTCCCTTAGGTTTAGGAAAATTTTTGTTTCGATTAGCTTTAGGACTTATCACTTGTTTGTTAACCAAGCCACATTACAACCTTGAAAAGCCCTTGTGATTCTTGCATTTGTATTTTCAATACGTTTTTGGATGAATGCATAATTTAGTCTTTTGTTTGCAAGATTGTGGAGGAGTTTCTTTTTTATCCCTCACCTTTGTGTGTTCTTCATCTATAGATGAATTTTTGCTAGGTGTGATTCATGATTGAGCTTGTTTTGTTTTAGAATGTTTTGCATGATTTTTGTACTTAGGATTTATTCGTTTATATGTTATTGTTGTAGTATAGTGGTAAGTTTGTATTAGTCGTGTATATTTTCGTTCGAACCATACATTTGTTTTCCATTTTAAAATCTTGTTGATTCGTGATTATTTGATTATCATTCTTTGTTTCTTTGATTTATTTGACTTCGTTTGAGGACAAACAATGTGTCAAGTTAGGGAGAGTTGATAAGTGGCAAAACGTAGTTATTTTGTGTATATGTTTTGTGGCACTTATCCGTTCTTGTTTGTTAATAATCGTTGAATAACCTCACTTTTAGTGTATAATCAATTTTTAGTGTATTTGTGTATCATTTGATAGTTTTTCATATCTTTTGTAGGTATTCATTCATAATTGAGCATGGAGTAATAAAGAGAACACGCCTCAAATGATTTTGAGCAATAAAAGAGAACGATAAAGCAAATAATGAGTTTTTCAAATCTTGATATTTATTCATATTTATATAGAGTTGAATAAGCTTTCAAACTGCAAACCGAAGTTACGGTTCTCAAGTTATGGTAAAACAAGATGATTTTTTTGAATGAAGCAGTATTGAAAGGCGATAGACTGTGCTAAGCGCACTGCGATTTCGTAAATCTTTAAAAGGATAAAACATTTTTAGGTTATGGGTTGGGTATTTTTAGTCCCAACACCATCAACATAATTTTTTGATAGATTTGCTTTGAAAACAACATCGAGCTTGCATTTGGATGATCCGAGTCGAATCCTCGTTGATTGGTGTTGACAAACCAAGAAATGTTTGGTTCCTCTTCTTATCTTATCTTTGTAATCTCCTTTGTTGGTTTTATATGTATATCTACTCTTACGTGTATATTTGTCTCTCGCCATTGTATAAAGTTTGCTTTAAGAATCTGTGTTGGTGATTGTCTTGGTTTTTACTCTATGTTAGGGATTTTGCTTAGATATGTATTGTTTAGATTCTTACCTAGGATGATTATCTCGTTAGGTTCTAAATGCTAGAAATGGGTTTATACCGACATTCACTTAGGGTAACCGATCTTAATGCCTCTATGTTGGTTGTTTCGAGAGAGATAGTCGCTACGTGTGGCGGTTGACTTGGTTGTTGAGGTAGCCGATATGGCTACCAAGGTGATCAGTGGGATTCTCGATTTGGGTTAAAATGACTTAGGTTGTGAGATGTGATGACACGGATGAGTATTGTAGGTTGAGTATAACTGAACGGTAGATTTAAGTCCGTGAGTGTGTGCATTCTCCAAAAAGTCGTCTATCCTTTATACTTTTGTTCATTTACTTTTTGTCTTTTCTTTACAACCAATTTATCCCTAAACTCATTAACAAACGAATTGTCGAATGAAGAATCAATAACCAATCTCTCAGGACACGATACGATATAACCTAACCGTATATATCACCGGTAAAATAATACTTTATTTTTGCTTGCCGCTTAATACCGCAGCAACACCAGGCACGAAAAACAGAAGTAGAACATGCTAATTATCAAAAAAAAGTCAACATGCATCAACAATTTCTCACAAACCCAAAATCCCAAATTGTTTTCTCAAAACCCCATTTTCCTAAAGTTTCTAACTAGAGACTCACCTTCGTTTAGAGGTAGAAGGAGCTTCAAAATCAGAATTGAGAGGCTATGGTGGTGATGAAACTCCAATTGCATGCAAGAATGGTTGAGTTGGATGAAACCTTCCTTCCCTTCTTCTTCTTCTTTTCACGGTTCTCCTTTCTTTCTTTCTCTCCATTTTTTGATTTGAATTATAATAATAATTATGAATGAGGTGTCCAATTTTGTCCTTTGTTCTTTGTTCAATATTAACTAGTTTGGTTACTAGTATCACTATTGTATTATTTTATTTTTCTATGCCGCGAAATAATATAGATGAGGTGTTACACCTATCCAGTTAGCACGGATACCATGAAGCTCATAATTCTCCTAACTGTCGATTATATCGGAAAATCTTCTAGAGGTTCTCCTATAATAGTCTTTTTCAATCATGTTCTCGTTCAACTGATCCCACACACATTTTTCCTGCAATGTTGTATGACATTAAAATAAAAAGTTAAGTAATTACAATGAAAATATCATTTAAATAAAAATAACTAAAAAAATAAATTAAATTTACAACTTAAATAAATAACAATACCTTACATTTTTTAAACCATTCTTCTCTATTTGTAACCTCGCCAAAGTTCTTTCAAAATGATTAATACATCTACTAAATTATATAATTTATAACCTTGGCAAGAGTCCGACTCGGTGCGAAACTAAACAACAATATTTTGAATTAAAAATATTGAATATAAATTTATACAAATAATGAAAATGCATACATACTTAAATAAAAGTTTAGAAATAAGAAACTTACTTGCTTACTTGTTTGGGTTGGTAGAGGCCATGTCATTTGACTTGCACTTTGCATTGAAGCAAATACTCTTTTTAACCTTGGTATTATCAGAAGATAAAACATGGATTTTACTGCTACACGCTTTTGCTTGCTATTAACAGCTCTACTGCGAACTTGATATCTTGGACTATTACAAAACTTACATTCCTCTAACGATCCATCTTGAGTACCAAACTCATTGTCATAAAACAACATACAACTGTTAATGCAACAATTAATCTTTCTTACTTTTAAACCCAACTTCGACACCCACTTCTTTGCAGTATAATAATTTGCACTACAAGAAATGTTGGTATTTGCTAGGGTATTTAGCCAGGGGTTAAACCCCCAACGAAAAACCAACGTTGCTAGGGGTATATCTCCTCGCTAAGTGAAAATTATTTAAAAAAATAAAAAAATTAATTACGTAGGGTATCCCCTCGCAAATAGGGAAGATGAATTTTTTGAATTTTGAAAAGTTGAATTGCGAGGGGCTACCCCTGGGAAAATAAAGTAGCTCCAAAATTGAAGGCATTTAGCCATGGCTACCCCAAGAAAAAGTGCAATTAGCGGGGCAACCCCACGCAAGAAAGAACACTTTGGTCTAATCATTAGGTGATCGTGTGCACCGTAATTCCTAATGTCGACGCTTCGAGGGGCACCCGCTAAATATTCCTATTTTGTTTTCGATGGGATACCCCTCGCCAATTGCTTTATCATTAATTGTTCACCGCTCCACTCACTATATACTTACAACCATCATTTCAATATCTCAAATATAACTTCCTCTCTCAACTTATTCTTCAATCTCTTGAAATCTTCATTTTCATCTTCATCTTCATCTTCATCTTCATCCTCAAATCTTAACCTAGTTCTCCAATGCTTCATATTTTTTCAGGTAAAATTATTAATTGTTTTGTTATATGTTTAATGTATTGTTTTCTATTTATTGTTAATTTATTTTCTGTTAGTTATATATGTTTTTTGTATCAAGTGATATATTTTAGAAGAAAATTTCAATCAACCACTGTAATTTTTCATCAATTTCAGGTACACATTGTGTAATTTTTCGTTTTTTTTTTTTGCATATAAATATTTAAATAGTAGATTTAGTATATATTTGTGTTGTAATATTTAGTTAAAAAAATATAAATAATATATTTTTTATTTTCGAAATCAATTATATATATATATATATATATATATATATATATATATATATATATATATATATATATATATATATATATATATATATATATATATATATATATATATATATTAACTGTAAAAATTATTTATATGTATAGTAACTGTAATATATAAATTAAAAATCACTTTTAAAAATTAACTGAAAAATAGTATATATATTTATAAATAACTGAAAAATAGTATATATTTATAAGTTAAAGAAAATAATAGTATATAAATTTTCAAATAGGTTTATAGGTTGATAGTGAAACCAAAATAATATATTTTAGAAAATAGTATATGTATTTTAAAAATCAGTAAAAGTATTTTAAAAACAATATATGTATTATAAAAACAGTATATATAAAATATCAATGTACAAAAAGTATGTATAAATTTTAAAAATAGTATTTATAATTTTTTAAAAAGAAGTATTTATTTATTTATTTTAAGTATTTTGAATTTAAATTTTTTATTATTATTTGAATAACTTTTAATATGTTTTAAATTTTAATTACTATATAAATTTATATTTATTATATTAATTATATATTAATTATATTATTATTATTTATTTTATTTTAGATTAAATTTTATTTTTTAAAAAATATTTTGTAATTTGCCACGGAGAAGCTCCTAGGTAATTGTAATAATAAATATAGAATCAGATTTTTCACCGGGCTAAACCCCTTACAAAAGAATCGACGTGCGAACAAACCGCACACTAACTTGCACCCACCGGCCCCTATGTCTGCAAAGTGCAGGCTGATAAATTATATTGGACACTTAGCGAGGGGATAATCCCCTGTGTAATTGGCGACGTGTTTATCCCCTCGAAAATTGTTTTGCGACCACGTGTTTTGCTAGGGGTTCTGTCCCCTCGCAAATTGTATATTTGTGAGGGGTTTTTGACATTTGTGAGGGATTTACCCCCTGGAAAATTTCAATTATTCTAGTAGTGTTGTAGGCAAGTTGTCTTTCGTTGCGGTGGAGTCTAATATCATTTTTGCGAAATGTTCCAGACACTGATCAGGAACATTTCAATTTGACTTGGTGGCTAATATCTCACACACTTTTTTTTTTTAATTAGAAATATTAATCAACTTAATAATATTATTAAACGTATACTATTTAATATTTACTATTCTTAAAAATATTATTTTTATTTTAACTATTAAAGATGTACGATATAAATATATATTATATATTAAAAAATACTACTAAATATATAATTATTATAGTTCATTAAGAAAATTAATTTTATAGTTCACATATATTATGTTATATTTTTTAAAAAAAATATAAATTTTTATTTAATATATTATATATTCTATTTAAAAAATGTAAATTATAATATATTTTTTATAATTTTAATAATATTTTTTATACATAACTATTATATTCATTAAGATAAATATTTATATTATTTTTGTTAATAAATTATATTTTTAAAAAATAATATAATATATATATTATATATTTTATATATATATATATATATATATATATATATATATATATATATATATATATATATATATATATATATATATATATATATATATATATATATATATATATATATATATATATATATATATATATATATATATATATATATATATATATATATATATATATATATATATATATATATATATATATATATATATATATATATATATATATATATATATATATATATATTATTTTTTAATATATTTTTTTGTATAAAATATATATAAAATGATGTTTATATATATATATATATATATTAAAACATATTATATTATTATTTTTTAATAAATTTTTTTGTATAAAATATATACAAAATGATGTTTTTTTAAATTATAGTTTATAATTTTTTTTTTTTAATATAAATTTACTTTATTAATTCAAAAGCACTAAGAAACAAGCGATCCAAACCAGATCCAAATACAACATCGTCTAATTACAATTCCAATGATGATAAAAGTCAACAATCTAAAAAGAACAAAACTAGATTTCTACATCAAAAGGAATGCAATGTAAGGTTTGAGTTTCTTTTTATTCCACCTCTATACACCAAAGTATCTATAATCCTCTTTCCTATACCTGTGATATCGACATTTTCCCCGAAACTTTTATTATTTCTAATCTTCCAAAGTTCATATAGTGTTTCTGATATTGCCATTTTAATGATAGCCGCTTTCACTCCCTTCCCATTCGATTTTTCAAAACTATAATTTAGTTTTTGTTATATATATACATAATATAATTCTGTTTTTTTAAAAAATTAATATAAACATAAAAATTTATTTTCTATACATAAAAATATTCTGTTTTTAATAATCTATTTTCATAATATAAAAATATTTTGTTTTTAATATACGTATAAAATATTCTGTGTTTTTTTAATAAATATATAAATTTTCGTTTTTAATTAATTTATTATATTTTATTTTCTGTTTTATAAATATTCTGTTTTATAAATATTCTGTTTTTATAAATATTTATTATTTTGTTTTCATTAAGATAAAACATATATTATTTATAATAATATATCCTATTAATTTTAACAATAATATATATATTTTTCTATTAATGTTTAAAACAACAACATATAATATATTCTATTAATGTTAATATTAATAATAGTTTTAATAATATTAATATATATTAATTTTAGTAATAGTTTTAATATATCAATTTTTTTCTAATAGTTTTAAAATTTTCAATAAAAATATATATAATTTTCGTTTTATTTTATTTACTATATTTTGGCCTGTATAGTCAGAGTAATGTTCATATAATTTTGGAACCAATCCGTTACCTAAGTCTTTATCAATCCTTGAGTAAATTGGTACATCAGACTACATGTTAAACCAAGTGAAATGATCCCATGTGCTATCCATTTCAAACAGACCCACTAATTCATCATGTCTGTTAGGTCTCTATACTCTTTATCATTCACAAAATTCCCTCTCAGCCTGTTAGTCACTTTAGTCCCATTGTTGAAGTCTTCAATGAGACACTAAGGACGTGTTTGCTGATACTGAATCTTTTCTATATCTTTCCACATTTTTTCCTTTTGCTCCAGATTGTTCATATATGGTATATATAGTTGGCAGCTATAGTGTTAAAAACACCACGGTGAATCATTTGCTTTGTGCTCTCAATGTGCCTGATATCAACCCTGTTATCATCCCAATTCACCCATATTCTTCCATTGATATGTGTATTATAGTTGTCCAGACACTTCCCCAGGTTTTCACTCTATCTCTAACTCCTTTAGTTTTCATATTCTTCATTCTAGTCTCAAGAAGAATATTAATCTTAGGCCTAAGATTTTGGAGACGGGATCTTATCTCCGTGATCTTTCCTATTTTATTTAGCCCATTTACATTCCATACAATGGTCATGGTACAGAGTATGGTACCACTAAATGATCCTTCAAAATCCTCATTGGTTCAAACCCATTCACACATTGCACTTGTCTTGGTGTTTCATATGTCATGTGTCATTTTCCTCTATCCATGTTTCTTTTTCCAACTTTTGTCCATTCATTTTGCTGCTCCTTTGAATTTGCATCTTCATCTCCCAACTTCTATGAAGTGTTTTTAGTACTGGTTGCTTATGTTTTCTCTTGATCTGGTGGTTCTTTGGGGATCCATTGCTTAGTGGTTACTTGTATTCTCTCAGACTTGTGCCCCACTTTCTGGCCTTTTTCTTAGAATATGGGCTTCCATTCATATTCCACAGCCTATTTCATCTATTCTCCTTCATTATCTCGAATGGTTATCTCGATGATGGGTTCCTGGGTGATGTCTATTTCCACCTGTATGCGAGCATAAGAAATATGATATCTATTAGCAATACATTCATCTACAGCAAGAGGTGTACCTAATGTTCTTCCTATGTAATTCAAGCCAGTGGCACTCCATAGATAAAAATGGAGTTGAGGGAGTTTTACTCAGATTGGTAGTGTTCGAAGCTTGTCCTTCTTCATATTGAAATTCCACTTCCATTATCTGAGTAGCATCAGCATGTTGCGAATAGTGTAGGGCTCGTTCATCATCACTGTAGTACATATCCGGTACCCTATCCTCATTGTAGTACATATCCGGTACTTTCACAAAATTCTAGAATCGTATCATGTGTTGTTTGATTGTATTCATGCTTAATTCTACGCCTAACACATATATTATCAAGGATGAATCCTAGAACTTTACCTCTTTCATGATATCTTCAACTTCAATTCGATGTTCACTCTTTTAGTGATCCCAAATTCCATTACCCTTCCATTGTTAGGGTTTATGTTATCTTTTAATGCATCAACCCAAAACTTTCGAGGTTAATTTGGTTCTTCTGATTGTTTCATCTTTAGGGTTTTTGTGGTATTTGATTCTTCATGTTCAACAAGTAGAAGACTTCCATGACAATAAAAAACTATTGAAGTTGAGGTCAAGATATGATAGATGTCTAAAGAATGTTCCAGAGAACTATAATGATTTTTATAGAAGATAATGGATGAAAACACATTTTATCGCAAAATTTTCATTGAGTTTGTAGAGCAAGGTTGGTTCCAAAGCAACATACTTGGTTGAACAATTTCCATACACATGAATAGAATTTTATATGCCTATGGAGGGTTACATCTCAGAATCGATACAAGGTATCATCAAGTGTGCCAGCTTTTTCGGAAGAAACAAAGGATAACAGCGATGGTGAGAGTTCCAATATTCCTGGAGGTGAAAAAATGAGAGAAAAGAGTGACGGAGTGTACATAACATTAAATGCAGATAGTGATGGGGTGGGAGTAAACGTACCATTGGATGGAAGCATGCGTTTAGGGGCCCCACTGGGTGTGGAGCATAAGATAATATCATTGGGCTTGGAAAATAGGGAGTCAGATACAAATGTTTGCACCCAACCTTTGATTAGAGGCCCAATTCGACATCCAAGGCCCAGCAAGAAAAAACCTTTGGATGAAATATTAGTGAACTTAAAAATTCCTTATGCTCCCTCATATTTCACAGCGTTGCTTCATTCCCAAATTAACCCTAGTGGGAACCAAAATGTCACACCTTCTATCTCAATTGAAACCCCATATCCAGGTATTGAGGAGTCAGAACTAGTGCGGTGTGAAGCTCAAACAGTTTCTATAGGAGTCTCAATAAACGATTCGGATGTTAACAGAGGAAATCGCAGAATTTTAAAGTCATTAGAAAGTGTTCCAAAGAAAGTATGGAGTATCATTAAAGAATTGGGAGTTAAGGGTGAAGAAGATGATGAAGTGTTTGAGGGTGTAATCTGAGAAATGGAGGTAAGGGGGCGTGAGAGTTGGGAGGGTGAGAAGGAGACAACTACATATGTACCATGAAGATAGGAACGTACAACATCAGGGGGAGTGGGAACTCTGTGAAGAGGAGCAGAATTTTTCAAGTCATTAAGAAAGCCAATGTAGATGTCATGTTTATCCAAGAAACGAAGATGGTTAAGATGGAAGACAAAATTGTCTTTTCTTTATGGGGATCCAGGGACTGTGAGTGGTCAGCTAGAGAAGCGGTTGGAAGGTCCGGTGGAATCCTAACTATCTGGAAGAAGAATGTGGTAATATTTGAATTCAATTTCTCAGGTAGAGGCTTCTTAGGAATAATGGCTAGGTTAAAAGGAAAAATTCACTACTTTATCAACATCTATTCCCCATGTTTGTTGGTGGACAAAAGGAAGTTATGGTTGGAATTTTGGGTTGGAAGCAGAAATTAGAGAAGGGATAGTGGATTGTTGGAGGTGACTTCAATTCAATAAAAAACGAGGAGGAGGGGAGGGGTCAGTGTGGAAACATTAGAAGAGTGGAAATGGAAGAGTTCAATAGTTTTATTGAGGCGTTGGAAGTGGTAGATGTTCAAGTTCTGGGAAATATATACACATGGATGAAACCGAATGGAAAGGCTAGCAACAGATTGGACAAAATCTTATTATCAGAAGAATTGGTTCATAATTAGGGAGTAGTGGCCCAAGAGGTGGGAGACAGAGACATCTCAGACCATAAGCCAGTGTGGTTGAAATCAAGCTCCCTAGATTGGGGTCCAAAGCCATTCAAAGTAAACAATTGTTGGTATAACCATAAGGATTTTCAGACTTTTGTAGAAAGGGAATGGAAGGAGAATCACACAAAAGGCAAGAAGGCCTTCGTACTTAAAGAAAAATTGAAGTCTCTCAGAAATAGATTGTGTTGGTGGAATGCAAATGTATTTGGGTGGATAGACTTGAGGATGCAAGAAGATGTCAAGCAACTTAATGTGTTAGAAGACCAAATACTGAAGTCAAATATGCAAGCCCCAAATGTTCAAGAACTTGAAGCCAAAAACTCAGAAAGAAAGAAACATCAAGAGAATATGTGGAAAAACATTCACTATAAAGAGAGTCTTCTCAAACAAAAGTCAAGGTATAAGTGGATTAGGGAGGGAGATAACAATTCAAAATTCTTTCACACTACTATGTCGGTTCAAAACAGGCGCAGCGCTATTGTGGCAGTAAACTCAGAAGAAAGAATGGTAGAATCGGTAAAGGAAATTAAGGAGGCAATAAAGAAACATTTCGAATCCAGATTTCAAAATGCGACTTCCATGCGTCTAACTCTTAAGAACATCCGTTTTAACAGTTTATCACCTCAAGAAATGGAAAGTCTGGAAGCAGAGTTTACTGAGGAAGAAATAAAAAATGCAGTGTTTGAAGGAGACGGAGACAAAAGCCCAGGACCGAATGGCTTCGATTTGAAATTTATGAAAAAATGCTGGAGTATTGTGGGAAGCGATGTGGTGGGGTTTATCCAAGAATTTCACAATCTGGGAAAACTACCAAAAGCTTCTACTTCTTCGTTCTTGGCGTTGATACCGAAATGTGAAAACCCGTTAAGCCTTGAAGAATACAGACCAATTTGCTTAATTTCTGGGCTTCTCAAAATTCTGTCAAAAGTTTTAGCAGTCAGGTTGAGGAAGTGTATTGGTAAACTTGTATCTAACAATTAAATTGCGTTCATCCCTGGGAGACAAATACTGGATGGGGTTCTGGTGACTAACGAAGTCATTGACTTCGCAAAAAGAAATAAGAGGAATTGCTTATTATGCAAAGTAGATTTTGCACAAGCATATGATTGTGTGGACTGGAATTACTTAAGAGGTATGATGAAAATGATGGGGTTTGGAGAGCGATGAAGGCGCTGGATGGAAGCTGTAGTGTTTACAAGTTCAATGACTATTCTGGTCAATGGAAGTCCAACAGAAGAATTTCAAGCCAGTAGAGAATTAAGACAGGGAGACCCCCTTTCACCATTTTTGTTCACCATTGTAGCATAAGGTTTAGCAGAATGGTCGAGTCTGTTAGCGAGGCTTGTCTGAAGGATTTAAAGTGAATAATAAAGTTGAATATAGTCTCTTACAATTTGCAGATGACACAATTCTGATTGGCGAAGGATCTTGGTCAAACTTCTGGACTATTAAGGCTGTTCTGAGAGGCTTCGAGATGGTTTCCGGATTGAAGATAAATATGAGCAAAAGCAACTTATATGGGATGGGCATAGAATCAGATTTAATGGTGGCAGCATCTCAGCTTCTGGCGAGTTGGTCAATTTCCATTTAAATTCCTAGGATTATATGTTGGAGGTAACCATAGGAGGCTTAGTTTTTGGAAACCGGTTCTCAACAATTTCAAATCCAAACTGTCATCTTGGAGAAGCAGAATTCTATCAATAGGTGGAAGAGTAACTCTATTGAAATCGATTGTCAAATCTTCCCAGCTTAGCTTTTATAGAGTACCGGTTAAGATCGTTAGTCAAATCACAACTATCCAAAGAAATTTTCTGTGGCAAGGAGCGGAGGACAAGAAGGGAGTGGCTTGGGTGAGCTGGAAAAACATTTGTAAGACAAGAGAGGAAGGTGGACTCGGGATTAAGGACACAGCACAATTCAATAAAGCGTTATTCAGAAAGATTTAAATCATATTTTTGTGCATTGCCCAAGTTTGAATTCACTTTGGAGGAAGTTATATCATTGGTGGGAATTGGAATTTGTTCAACAAGATGACTGCAGTGACCAACTGTTAAAGTTTGTAGACGCATTGAATGGAAAAGTACCAAGAAAGAACGGAGGGAGTATTTGGTTGACATGCTGCTGGTGCATTTGGAAACAAAGGAACGGAATAGTTTTCAATAACGCAGTAAGTGATCTCGATGAACTGTACTACAATATTCTATGGTTTTCTTGGTGGTGGCTAGCAATTGATGCGAAAGAAAGAATCCAATGTATCTGTTATGAATGGTTTAAAAAACCAGAATTATGTTTATAAGGAATTTCAGTTTCTGAAATTTCAAAATTTTATGTATCTTTTTGGGTTGGAGTACCCCTAATACTCCTTTATTAATCCAAGTTTCTTATCAAAAAAAATTCCTATGGAGGGTTAGAGTAGTATATTTATATTCTAATATTTTAAAGGTCGTTAATATTTTCTATTGTGCAAATCAACCTAATCCAATTTGATGGTAACGTTGTGGATTGTGCCTTCAATTATTATCTAGAAAATGGGAAGGATTATGATCCATGAGAAGTGGAATCTAGAAAATCAAAGTTTATCATTTTAAGATTTATTACTTTTAGTAAGTCTCGTTAGGGAAGGAAGAATAAATTCTTCAAGAAACACGTTTTAGAAACTAGGGCAAGAAAGATTCAATTTGAGATGAACATTCATGCTATGGATAATAGTTGCAGTACTGAGAAAACAATTATATATACATATTATTATAATTTGATCCATAATAAGGTTTGAAGGAATATTGTACCTTCTCAAAGGTACAATTTTGTTGGCCTTTAGTGTTATGCTTTAGTTGAAGGGGTGTAAAACTCTAAATCAGATACTTTCAGATAGGCATTTGAAAGTATATGGAGTCAAATATGGTTAAAGAATTAATCATGCTTGTAGGCTTTGTTAGAATTAATCATACTTAAAGAATACTATTGAAAGTATATGGGTTCAAATATTGGATAATGAATACAACATGGGTAGATAGCAACAAAGTGATTGATGGGTAAGTTGTCATCACTATATTTTAAAATCAAGGTGGAGTATCGTAAAAGTATGTCTTAAAACTTTAAGTGATGAAAAGAAAGAATTGTATTGGAGGTTAGAAATCAAAGTCAAGAAAGCCAAAAGCACGAAAGGTCGAGAATGGCGTCAAAAGCGCGATGGTGGCGGTTTAGCAGTTGTTCGCAACAACAACTGAGTCATAAGGGGGAGCTTTGATGATTTGTGGTGTGGCAGAAATCGAGACCATGTGGAGGGAAGTCCTCGACTATTGGGTCTAGTTTTCATGTTCACCAAAGTCAAAGCTTATTATTTTAATTCACATATTCTTTCGATGATAGTCCATAGTATCAAATTTAATGTTAGAAAAAAACTCTAATATAAACTAAATTAAAATAAAAGATATTATAAAATATCTCCAATAATCTAACATGTTGTTTTTGGAATGTATATGTTGAATTTCTAAAGTTTTGTCCATTCTATTTCTCTATTAACCTAATTTTTTTAAAAGAAATAATAATTAAATTCCATAAAAAAAGTTATAAGCAAAATTACTTTAATTAAAATTCAATCCAAATCCAGAAATAGTGTCCAAAAAGATTTGTCCCTTTGTATTTATTCCTTCATTTCGATATATAATTAAACTGTTTCTATGTATACAGTGACACAAAAATGTATCACAGCAAAAGAAGGAATATAAAAGCAAATCAAGACACACAGAACAGAATAATATTGATATGACCCAATATTCTTTTTACCTCTACCTCATAGCAAGGGACAACCGTGCATGTCTATAAATATAACCCCAACTATATATTTGTTTATAGCTCAACTGAGATTGGTGAGGAACTTTTCATGTTCCCTCAAAGGCTTCCGGTATTCAGTCATATATTAAATACTTGAATGCTGGAAGGTTTTGTAGGAACTTGATAACTTCTTCTAAGTGAATATTGAGTACAAAACCTATTCATTTTTATTTAGATTTTATCTATCAGTCTTTGGTTGTCCCTGAGAACAACAACTCTGCTGAGGCCATCCAAAGGTTCCCCGCAAATCAATATGCCATCGCCCATCGCTTGGAGGGTAAGAGTATTTTATTTATTTAAAAATGGTTTTTAGAGATAAAACTCATATATATATATATATATATATATATATATTTGGTTTCAGAACCCTATCTTATACGTTAACTAATAGCGGATCAAGTAATTTGTATTAGTTCTGGTGGTTATGAGATTTAGTCTGATTTCTAATTGGTTGGCATGTAATTCCTTTGGTTCTTGTCCGCTTCTTTTCTGTTGGGTTGTAGGAAAAATACCTGATGGAAACTGAGTTTACATATAAAAAGAAATTAAATTTTAAATAAATTTAAAATTTTCTCTCTATCCTACTCGATCACAATTCAATTAAAAAAATTAAATTTTAAATAAGTTTAAAAAAGATTTATTTTCATTAAAAAATTTTAAGAATATAAATTTTGATTTGTTTTCATGCAAATATATCTCTAACTTGTATATGTTTGGTTGACATGTTTTCATGTTAGTTTTCTAGACATTCCTTTGCTTTAAAATTATCTGTATTTTGAATTTTTTTAAAACTTTTTATTATTAATATCTTACTTTTATAAAAAAATTAATTTAATTACTATATTTTCCTTATTAATTATACAGTGTACCGTTTATTTTATGAATTTACTTCATTGTAAATTGTAGTTCATCTCTTCCCACCAAAAAAGAAAGTGGATAGCACTTAAGGAAAAGCAAATATTGATGCATATTGTAATTTAGCAGATGTTAGAAAAATAGTTCTATTATTTTTAAGGAAAAATAATATATCTACATATATGGGTTAACAATCTCAACCAAATTATTTTTAAAAATAGTCTTAATTAAAATAGTTTTAATGACTGACAAATTTTTCACATATAGATATATTTCGTTACAAAACTAAAAATGGAGAAAACTACAGAGGCTATGGCGATCGTAACTACGTAGGTCATTTAGTGATGTGATACTATGGGTAGAAGTTATCGATCACGATATTTCTTGGATTGAAAGTGTTGATCTTGAATCACTGTCATTGATTGGTATTGATCTTGAATTGACCTATTTAATCTTTGTTACGATTGTTCAAAGGGTACCTGCATGGTTAGCACTCCAAACACCCAAATCAGTTTAGAGTTTTAAATAATTATAATGTGAGTGGAAATTAGAGATTGTGTACATGAAAATCTTCTGTAAATGTATTTATACCTTGTACTTGGTGGAGTAGGTTGGACAAGTGGGTCTTGCGTTATTTTATAGGAAAAATGTGTAGCAAGATATCATGATATTGTGTGAGATATACTAGTACACTGTGCTCAAACATGAAAGCAACATGTGGAAAATAATGTATAAGTATGAGATGCACTTAAGCGAAAGGTGGTGAATAAGGTTTTACGAATTTTCTCAGTATTTTGTAGGTGTTCTTATTCTTTTCTTTTCCCACAATAAAGTGTATGGACATTAAATAGTAATGTAGAAAATAAAAATGCAGAAAAGTAAAAGATACACAATAAATTATATTAGTTCCCTTATCAACCAATGTTCCGTCTAGTGCATTCACACCTCTGAAAGATTTCACTATATTATATCTTTTAACAACATCACACAAAAACTCTCTTACAATCTTCTAATTAACAAAATACACCAAGTCTAAAATGGACTTTGAATCTCCCTAATTCAAAGGATTTTTTACAACAAACAAAAAGAACATTATTTCCTATTTGAGAATATATGCAGAAAGTACACACATTTTCTTTAAAGAAAATGTCACCACTCACTTGGTGAATAATCTATAATATACATAAATTTAGTATTCGTAATTTTGTATTCTTTCCAATATTCTGAAAATATAATATTCTATTTCCAATGACTAATTCAAAAATATGTTAATATTGATTGCTCAATGGTTTATGAAACTTTTTTTTTCTAATGTATGGAATTATGGTGTAAAAGTTTCTAAGTAATTATGTATGAACACTTGAAAAACAGTAACAATTATTTTAGAAATTGTGATGAAACAAGTGTCTTATCACATATGATTTCTTTAGTCTTTTGTCCATCTTGATGTTGACTTTGTTCTTTTTTAGAAGTGTAGGGCCTTCATTTTTGACATGTCATATTATTTCAAGTTCAAAACAAGTAACCTTCATCATTTAATTTTGCTTTTTCTTTTTATTGATTTCCATTGTACTCCTTTCCTTCCTTAAAAGAATTTTTCAAATTTCTTGATTATATCATCTTCTTCATAACTAGTGGATTGAGATTCATCCTCTTGATTACTATCATAGCCTTTGAGTGTAGTTTTTAAGGAAATACTTTTGGATTTCTATTCTTGATCTTCATGTTTTTCTAGCCTGTTCAATCTCATGTTCATGAAGTTTAGTGAACAATATTGTGGAAGACATTTTGGAGAGACTTTTCGCTTTCGATATAGTTGTTACCTTTGGTAGCCATGCACTTGTCAACGATCTAAGAACTTTGATATATCAATCATTATTTGTGAATGTTTCTCCAAGTGCCACCAAATAATTTGTCAAATGATATTTCAGTCATCATTTGTTGTTATTGCCACCATCTAAAAAAACAAGAATAGCAAAGGTCGTAATCTCTGGATCAAAAATTAAGTTACCTTTACATGTTCTGATGTGAATCGTAAATATTAGATGCAACTTAAGAGAGAGGGGTGAATTAGGTTTTACAGATTTTTCTCGTTATTTTGCAGGGGTTCTTATTCTCTTTTTTTTCGACAAAAGTGTATGATAATGATATTGGAAATATTACAAGTGTGGGTGTGGGGAAATAGTCTCACATTGAATAAGAATGTGGTGACTTGAGCATTTATAAGTGGGAGAATCCACTTACCTATGACCTTAAGGCTTTAGGTGGACAAGTGGTGTGTCTCCCATAAAGGTGTGTTGCTCAAACGGAATATCCCGAATTAAAGAATGCTCCTCGCTCGATCCTCCCCCAATTGTTGCGCCAACAATTGGTATCATGAGCCTTTGATTTCGAGAAGGGACCGAAATACTGGTATCGAAAGGAATCTCCACATAGGCAAGGGTAAAAGTCCCGCATGTTGGTAGAGGTGTCTCGTTGAAGAAAGTCAACGCCGGTACAAGTGTGAGGGGCAACATTGTGGTAGACTCACACTTGAGGGGGAGTATTGAAAATATTGCAAGTGTGAGAGTGGGAAAATAGTCCCACATTGAATAAGAATGTGGTGACTTGAGCATTTATAAGTGGGAGAACCCACTCACCTATCACCTTAAGGTTTTAGGTGGAAAAGTGGTGTGTCTCCCATAAAGGTGTGTTGCTCAAACGGAATGTATCGAATTAAAGAATGCTCCTCGCTTAACCCTCCCCCCATTGTTGTGCCAACAATTGTCGCGCCAACAAATGATAGGCACAAGAAATTAAAAGTGGAGAAAAATAAAAGTGCAAAAAAGTAAGAGAGGCACAAGAAATTATACTAGTTCCCCTTATCAATCAGGGGTGTGTACATTTGTCGAATAATTTACCACGGAGAGATAAATTGAGTACAGAATACTTTATGTGCTTTCCAATATTCTGAAAATTTAATCTTCTATTTCCAATGATCAATTTAATAATTTGTAAGCATTAAGTGCTCAATAGTTTGTGAAAATTTTTCTAAGATATATGAAAATTATGCAGTTAACGTTTCTAAGTTATTATGTATGGATGTACATGAAAACGGTAACAATTGTTTTAGACATTGTGACGAAAGACGTGTATTGTAATATGAAAAGCACTTGCTTTAAATGCATCACTAGATGCCTCTTGAACGAGTAGCAATTTTGGAAAGTATTCATGATTTAAGGCAATGGTTAGGAAAATATTTTATTAACAATTGCAATGTAAAGACATCATATTGGTTCACTTTTCACAAAGCTTCAAGACTCAATGGATTTCACTAAGGAATCAATCAATTGTTCCATTTACAAAATATTAAAATTTCAAAGCATCAATTAATTGTTGTCGAGGATCAACTGACTTTAGGTTCAAAATTATAGGAAAAGGAGACCATATAATTGATTGCTTCAATAGATCAATCGATTGGCACATGAATGAAACTCAATTTTGAAACTCAATAGCTACAACCAATCGATTACACCATTGTGTCTATCGATTTTACCTTTTTAAAACATGACTTTTAACTTTTTAAAATGTGTGCTTTGAGAGTAATTCATGCATGAATGTTTAAGAAACATATAATGGTTTAGCTGAAAATATTTTGATCACCTAAAATTTATATACATATGAATTACCATCGTACCTTAATCTTTATGATTCAATACTTTGATTTCCAAAGTTTATGCAATCTTGATATTTGATTCCAATCTTTTTTTTTTGATATTTTTTCATTGATAAGTTTTTTTCTCCATCAAAACTAAATTAAGATAGATGATGAATATCTTGTTCACATAATGCTCCCTAGTAGGTGAGACATTTTGTCTCATCCAGAAGCTATTGTCTGCTGGGTAAATCTCGCTTTGATTGAAGATTTGTTTTTTTATTTATCTAATCATGTTTAGTCGTTTATGTGCTTTACCAAATAAGGAAGATTTTCCAAAAGATCATTAGAACAAATATCAAAATAGATTAATTATGATAAGATCAAGATCTAACCAATCAATTATTCCAATCAACATAATGAAAAATTTGTTACTTGCACTTGTGGATTGTCAATTCTATTCAATGGCGGATTCCCTAATAGGCTTTGAAGCTGGACCTTATTTCTATTTAAGAAAAAGAATTCATTGTAAAGACTTAGACCTTGTCGAATCAAGCTAGACGTGTTTGATAGTTTGAGTTTATTTGTTTTGTTTTGTTGTACTCTTTTCTTGACTTTTATTCCTATGTTAAGTAAAAGAGTATTGTGAGTTGTAATTTTGTTCTACCATTTTAAAACTATTGTAATTGTCCAAAACACTTGAGAGAATGTTTTGGTGAAAAAGGATAGGGGTCTCGTATTCATAGGGATTCTTGAATTAAAATTCGCAGGTATTATAAGAAAAAATAATATTGAACTAAGAGAGTTTAGATCAAATTATTTGTATATATGTTTATTAAAAGTGGATTTCCTTTCTTGAGTGAACACTCTCCAAACATATGTGGTTTTGCACTGAATTGTAATTCTTATGTTAATTTACTTATTTTCTTATTATTATCATTTTACTTATTACACACTACACTTCTCATACGAATAGTTACCACATTGTGTCTAACATCTTGTCATTTGACAAATAGAATTTCAAAGAATGTTGTAAAAAAGAGAATGGTGATATTAAAAGTAACAAATTTATAAATTTAATTAATATGTGTAAAAAGATAGAGTTTAATAGATATGCACTGACAGTTTACACTGTCATCTAATAGAAAATCAACACTAGTGTATCCTGTCATTACTTTTAAAAAAATAAAATAAAAGCGTGATGTGACTAAATACATAGTTGTGATTGATTGACGTAGTGCATCACCTATTTTGGGAGTTGAAGATAGAAATATGAAGTTATTGATCAAAATGTTGAATATTAACGAATACATGAAATTATTCATCAAAATATTGAATATTAACGAAAACATAAAGTTAATGATCAAATTATAGAATATTAACGGAAACATGAAGTTATTGATTAAAATATTAAATATTAACGAGAACATAAAATTAGTGATTAAAATGCTAAATATTAACGGCAACATAAAATTATTCATCAAAATATTGAATATTAACGTAGAAAATTCAATTACCTTCAATTATGTATTCAATTTTTATAACATATTTTTTTCATTAATTATGCATTTAATTATTTTTTTAATAATCATTAAAAATGACATTACAACATATCACATCAAGACACATGCGAAGACGGATATCCTACTAATTTTAGAATATTATAACAACCAAAATAATAATTTAAAAATGTACCTAATCTCTAGAAAGTTTCGTCAATATAATTTTTGAATTCTTCAAACTAAATAATATTATATTATGGATAAATTTAAACTCCACAAAAATCGTTTTATCTAAGTATTTTAACTCTTTAAAATCTTCTATTTATAAAAGTTCTCTTTTCCTTTTTCACCAAACTCTTAAATAAATTCTTAATTGAATGTTTTGGAAGCATGAAACACACATAGATCTTCTAAAGAAACTCATTCACAAAATATTCAATTTAATTGTCTCATCGGACACACTTCTGTTGTTAGGACAATGGGAGGAAGAAGTGTGGCATGTAAGAAAATCAAAAAATCATATAAAACATTTACAAGAGAATAAATTAACTAACAAAACATTTCATTAAAACGAATGCCAGTCATAATTAAGGATCAAAGCTTTCAGTAACCCATCAAAGGATCCCACGATTTCAATATCACTGGTCAATAATATTATTAATCAGACCGTAACATATGGTGCCGTGGAAGCCTTTGAGGGTAACTAAATGCTTTCTCCTAGGTACAGAAACCATGCTATGATTTTTATTAACAAAGAATGAAACCCTATTTATACACAAAGATTATACTCATGATATCGCATCATTATTTTAAAATATTGACAGCAAACGATCGACATGCATGATTTGCATTATTTGGTGTTATGAGTGTTTGATTCACCAAATTTTAGATAAGATTACTTTATGAATGAGTGGTTTAGAATTTATTCTTCATGAAATTGACTGTTTCAATGTGTCTATGATAGAGACATTTCTTTCTATTTGCTTTTAATTTTGACAAATAAAAAGATTCATACTCCTACATAGTATATTTGAGATATGCAATTGCCTGAAATGTGATTACTATAAACATAAAAAATGCGATTGGTAGTTGACATTCATATATCCCCGATCTTTAGCATCCCGTGAAGAGAATCATAATTATATATAAAACATTCATTTTGATCTTGACTTTCATGGAGAATAAGTTGATTAATTCTTCCTGAAGTAAGCACAGATAATTATACAAAGAAACTTTTTTGGTTTAGCAGACTTAGATTTCATAAACTCGTTAAGATTATAGCAATTTTCGAGATTCAAAGAGCGTTTACAAAGCTATTAAAAGCGGTACAAGGATAAGTCTTCAAGTCAGTCGCCTTAAGACTCCAAAAATGCATAAAGTATTATCATAACCATTTGCATTTAGCATATTTGGTTTCCTAGCACTAAAATCAGTTGATTTTTTACAAAGAATTTTAAGGCTTATAAATAACGTGCATCTCCTAGGTCTACGAATGTAGTTTTTAAAAAGATTGATTTTGCCATCTAAAAAAAAAAGTAGCGGTGTTATTTACTTTTGTTTATGAATGTAGGTAAAGTTCAACTGGATTAATAATTGTTGTTGTTATTTACTTTCTGCAACTTATCATAATTGTGTAATTGTTTTTGTTGAAGTTACTGATTTGATCCTAGTGTCACAACATCTGGTTCGACATTTGGAATCTATGAGCCAAAATTTTAATTAGCATCAGAGCATGCACAATGTTCTCCTTACGATGAGCTCCAGAGAAGTTACTTTCTGGTGTCATGGACAAGGAAGAAAGATTCAACAATAGACCACCATTTTAGATGGAACCAACTATGACTATTGGAAGGCTCGTATGATAGCATTCTTGAAATTTGTGGACAATAAAACATGGAAGGCTTTCATAAAAGTTGGAATCATCCTGTGAAGGACAAATATGGGATTGAAACTTTAAAGCCGTAAGAGGATTGGTCTAAAGAAGAAGATGAACTTTCTCTTGGAAATTCCAAACATGTTCAAACTAATAAATGATGTACTATGCCCAAAGATGCTTGGAAAATTATCAAAACTACTCATGAAGGTACATTTAAAGTCAACATGTCTAGACTTCTTACTACCAAATTTGAGAATTTATGATGAATGAGAATGAAAGAATCCATGATTTTCGTATGAACATCATTGACATAGCAAACTCTTTTAGTACCTTAGGAGAAAAGATGATTGAAGTGAAGTTGGTTAGAAAGATTCTCATATCTCTTCCTAAGAGATTTGACATGAAGGTGACATCCATTAAAGAAGCTCAAAACATTAGTAGCATGAGATTGAATGAATTAGTTGGATCACTTCAAACATTTGAATTAGCTATCAATGGCAACTCGAAAACAAAAACTAAAGTATAGCTTTTGTATCCAACCTTGAAAATGAAGAATATCAATGTGACCGGATATCGAGGAAGGAATTTCAAATACTATTGTTCTATTTGAAAGGCAATTCAACAAAGTTCTAAGTAGATTGGACAGGAGGACAAGACCATATGTCAAGAACATATCATCGACATCAAAAAACAATGATTTTCATATAAGTGCCAAAACTAAAGAAAACTTAGTCTTGATAAAGGTGTTCAATGTTATGAATGTGAATTTTTGGTCACATTAAGTCAGAATATCCTACTTTCTTAAAAAGACAAAAGAAGGGTCTTTATGTGTCTTGGCCTGGTGATTAATTAGAAGATGAAACTAAAGTTGAGATCAAACATTTAACTGCTCTCATTGGAAGATGGGGATCTGATGAAGAATCTTGTGAAGAAGAAGGCTTTAAGGCAGAAGAAAAACATAAGGAGACGATTTCTCAACTACAAGCAGACAAGGAAGAATTTTTAGTTGACATCTCTAATCTCCAAGATGAAGTGTCTTTGTTGACCTCAAAATTTTAAAATATGATCAAGTGCATAAGGATGTTGAACAATGGTTCTAAAGTGTTGGATAAAATCCTTCAAGATATAGAAGGAGGCAAAAGGTCTACTGGTGTAGGGTTTAATTATCATTCTCTACAAATTAAAAAGAAAACATATATGGTGAAGTTTGTTTTTGCTGGAATAACGAATGAGAGCATGATGTTTGATCAGATGTCACGACATCCTATAAAGCGTCAAGAAACTCAGTCAAGAACCAAGCTACAACTTTGGAAATGTCATCTTTGTGGAATCATGGTTACATAAAACCATTTTGTTATAAAATGTATGGTTTTCCAAAGCATACATATAATCCTAGGGAGAATTATGTCAGGGTTAAAACTAGAAAGGAATGGAAAGTAAAGGATAAAGTTACTAGTCTCATATCCCACACCTCTCTCAGAGTTTCATCTGGAGAAGACTGGTACTTTGACAGTGGATGTTCCAGACATATGACTGGAGTGAAAATTTCTTGGTGGATATTAGGTCTCACACCACGAGTTTTTTGAACTTTTGGTGATGGTGCAAAAAGGGAAATCAAGGGAGTTGGAAGACTTGCCAATGAAGGTTCTCCAAAGCTTGATGATGTTCTACTTGTGAAAGGTATATCTGTTAATCTGATAAGTATTAGTCAGTTGTGTGATCAAGGATTTAAAGTAAATTTCACTAAGTTTGAACGTGTGGTCACTAATGAGGGGAATGAAGTGATTATGCGAGGAACCAGGTCTAAAGATATTTGTTATCTATGGACACCTCGAGTAATTACTTGTTCTTCCACATGTTTAATGTCTAAGGAAGATGAAGTCAAGCTATGGCATCAAAAACTTGGTCATTTTCATCCAAAAGGCATAAAGAAGATTTTTTTTCTCAAGAGAAGCTATTAGAGACATTCCTAAACTCAAAATTGAGGAAGGAAGAATTTTTGTGAGTAAGGAAGGCATGAAGTTATCACCCAATATCGACTTCTTCAAAAGTTCTAGAACTACTTCATATGGATTTAATGGGACCTATGCAAGTAGGAAGCCTTGGTGGAAAGGGTTATGCATATGTTGTTGATGATTTTTGATATTCACTTAGGTGAAATTTATCGAGAAAATCATATGTCTTTGATGTTTTAAGGATCTATGTCAAAAACTTCAAAGAGAGAAGAGAAAGTGGGATTTTAAGGATCAAAATTGAACATGGGAAGGAGTTTGTAAATATGATACTTGTTAAAATCTACTCTTCAGGATTCATTCATGAATTTTCTTCTCCATCGCCCTCATCAAAATAGAGTTGATGAGCGCAAGAAGACTCTACAAGAGTCGAGTAGAGTTATGCTTCATGCTAAGCATCTGCCATATCATTTTTGGGTTGAAGCTATTAATACAGCATGTTATATTCATAAGTTATTAAGACTGGTACTTCAGTTACTCTCTATCAGTTGGGAAAAGAAGGAAGCCTACTATAAAATACTACATGTATTTGGTAGCAAGTGTTATATTTTGGTTCGTGAATAGAAGAAAAATGAATCTCAAGAGTGATGAAGGAATATTTCTAGGGTACTCTACTAACAGCAAAGCCTATATATTTTTTAATTCAAGAACCAAGGTAATGATGGAATCTATAAATGTGGTGATTTATGATTCAATTATATAAAGTGGGCACGATTTTGAGAACGGTGTTGGAACATCTTTTCGATGGAATATAATTAAAAAGAAAGTGATAACACCAATAATGAAATTGCTAATACTTAACATGATGAAAACATTTCACTTGATGAAAATCATGCCAATAAGGATCCTTCAATCAAAATTCGGAAATATCATCCCAAATACCTCATTATTGAAAATCCAAATGAAGGTGTGATTCCTAGATCAAGATAGGTGGTTTCTAACTCTTGTTTTGAATCTAAGGTTGAACCTCAAAATGTGAAGGAAGACTTAACTAATGAATTTTGGATCAATGCTATGCAAGAAGAGCTAGGGTAGTTCAACATGAATGATGTATGGATTTAGTTGGACCGGTTGAACAAATGTCATAGGAACAAAATGGATGTACAAGAATAAGTCCGATGAAAATGAGTTTTCATCGAAACAAGGATAGACTTGTAACTCAAGGATACTGGATTGGAAGAGTATACTTTAATGAAAGCTATAGTTTCTAGACTTGAATCTATCATACTTGTGCTTGGAGTAGCATGTATCAAGTTCAAGATGTTTGATGTATGTAAAAGTGTCTTCCGAGTGGGTACTTACATGAAGAAGTGTATGTTGAACAACCAAAGCGATTTATTGATCCATATTTTCTAGATCATGTGTTCAAACTAGAAGGTCCTTTATGGATTAAAGGTATGAAAGTGTGGTATTTCTTGTCAAAATTCTTGTCAACAATGGGAAAGAAGGAATAGACAAGATGTTAAGGATGATTTCATAGATATTATAGATATATTTGTGTTTGGAGGTATTGTGATGTAAACCTAATGTGTCTAACGGTATCTTTGTCTCGTAAGCAGTAGTAATAAAAGATTGTCGAACCCACAAGGACTTTGTAACTCTGGCGGTAAAGTAAAGCTAGTTTAAAGGCGAAATTGTCACGTTTGGTTTTAGGAAGGTTGAGGAAGGTAAACTAATAGGTTTTAAAGTAATTATGAAATGAAATGGTCGGTATGCAATATAGTCGACTTAAAGGATCTAATCGGCTTAGGCATATTAGGATGGTCAACTTGGTTTGTCCGTAAATTAAATTTAAAACCCTCAACTCACACTTTCATGGTCTTATCTCGATATATCGTCTAAAAGTAATTTGCTTTATTAGCCTTTAGTTTAAGTAATTTTAACTTAATTAATTCTAATTTGGTTTAAAGCGCTTTCCGTATTTAAATCAAATGCCTAACTTTAGCTATCGGTCTAAATCTAACCTATTTACTCTTCTTACTTAAGAAGGTTTTATTTTTAAGCATAAAAGTTATAACCGAGTTAAGTTGATTAAAGTTTTAACCTAAGTTTGATCGGATGTCTAATGTCTCTTACTATCCCATACCGACACTAAAGGTTTAGCTATCCATGGAAATTAAAATAATCGAGAAGTAAAAGCAAACAAATTTGAATTGGACATTATAAATAATAAATTAAATTGCATTAATTAATTAATTAAAGGTATGTAATACAATTGCAAAATAGAAACTGAAAATAAAGCCAATACTTCAATCCTTCTTCCACAAACTTGGACTTGGTATCGGTTGAAATTAAAAATTATTCGAGGCTTGAATAATAAATCCTAAACTATAATAATAATTTCGATGTTGGAAATTATTATTTGGGCAATGAAAATGAAAGAACGGAAATGATTGCGAAAAATAACAATGAAGGAATAATGGTTTGATTTCGTGAGCTTCCGCAAGTAAATTCTCAAAAAACTCCCGTTTACATTGAACGCTGGGTATTTATAGAGAAATAGAGAGCTTTGATTTGAATTCACGAATCTAATGTAGCAACGGTTGAGAAAGAAGGCGTGGGTTTGTTGGAGAGAAATCGAGTTTTGAAAACTCCTTCGCTCCACTTTGCCACGATCGCATCTTTAAGTATTACGCGTTACGTTCGTGGCCTTGGTGTTTGAGGAGGGTTGGTGTTTTCTCCGTAACGGTCATGGATGTGTTACGGTCGTAACACTCTTCAAGATTACTAGCATTCGTTAATACATTTTGTTTGATGTTTAATCTTTTCTTCTTTTGTTTTGTTTTCTTCATTTTTTGAGCTAAGTTGTGAATGTGAATAAAAAGTAATGACAATCTCGAAATATTCGGGAGTTAATCGGTCAAAATAATACAAACGGGTTAATTTCATGTAAAATAAACGATATGATTTCGTGTTATCAGACCGTTGGTGCAACATTTTGTCAAGCAAATGCAATCTGAATTTGAGATGAGTCTTGTTGGTGAATTAACCTACTTTCTTCAGCTACATGTAAAGTAGATGGATGGTTATATCTTTATTTCTCAAATTAAGTATGCCAAGAACATATTGAATAAGTTTGGTGTGGAGAATGCTTGTCGCAAGAGAACACATGCACCCACTCATTTGAAGTTGTCTAAGGATGAAAAAGGTGTTGTGGTGGACCAAACTCTCTACAAAAGCATGATTGGTAGTTTATTATAGCTAGCATACATGATATCATATTTGATGTTGGTGTTTCTGCAAGATATCAAGTTGATCCCAAAACCAGCCATATCAATTAAGTGAAAAGGATTTTGAAATATGTCAATGGAACAAGTGAGTATAACATATTGTATACTCATGGGTCTGGTATAATGCTTGTAGGATATTGTGATGCAGATTGAGGAGGAAGTGTTGATGACAGGAAAAGCACTTCAGGGGGTTGTTCTTCTTAGAGAATAATTTTATATCTTGGTTCAAAGAAAACCGAATTATGTGTCCTTATCCACTATTGTGGTTGAATATATTAAAGGAAGTAGTTGTTCTCGTTTATTTGGATGAAACAGTGTTAGAAGAGTATAATCTCAAGCAAGATATCATTACATTATTATGTGAGTACAATCAACATTTACAAAAATCCTATTCAATATAGCAGAATTAAGCACATTGACATCAGACATCATTTTATCAGAGATCTTGTTGAATACAAAGTTGTTACTCTAGAGCATGTGACCACTGATAAACAATTGACTGATATCTTTACCAAGGCATTTGATGCAAATTAATTTGAGAAATTAAAGGGTGAATGGGGATTTGTATTCTTGAGGAACAATGGACTGAGAAAGAGAGGAAGTTGTTATTGCTACTATTGTCTTATTCTTAGCAGTTGTCATTTTTTTGCTAAAAAGGGGGAGAAGTTGCTTGTGCTCGTGTGATGTTTTGATAAATGTTCTAACATATATCCTATTTAGGGTAATTTTTTATCTGCAATAGTTTTGTTTGTATAGCATCTGTTTAAAATACCTATTTTTCATGCTTGTTTTGTTTCCTTAAGGGGGACTTTTGGTTGCACTCTTCAGGGGGAGTATAGTGACATGGGGAGCATGGTATGTATGTATTTTTGTTTGTGATACTGCTTTTGTGATGTCAGACGGGATTTCATGACATCGTGTTTCTGGTGGAATTCTGAAATGTGAGAGAATCGAATTCTCTCTATGTGTGTGAGATTGAGTCTCTATGTATGGGTATACGGCTTGTGAACTATGATTTGGTTTGATGCATGTTACTCTGATTGTGATTCAAGTATGCATGATGTTCATGTATCTTGTATTTTATGATTTTTTTTGTTTGTATCTTCAGCTTTATCTTCCACATTATGTTTTAGCCAAAATTTTCCAAAGGGTGAGATTGTAGGTTCTGTGGTTTTAGGATTGGCAACAATTTTTCTAAAACATGGTTCTATGCAAGATGTTGGGACAGGTGTTCTGACATGTTGATGATTAGTGAAGGCTGATTTTGTGACAGATGTTGCAACATGTTATACCAGAACATCAGTTAAATTCTGGTTTTCAAATTTTTGTAGATTGGCTTGATAATTTTGAAGATTCTGTATGTTTTTGTTACTCATGCAGTCGCAGCCAAGCCATAATGTTTTGGGAAATTTGATGTTTTGTTTTGGTTTCATAAAAAATATCTTTGAGCCTTTTTAGGAAACTTAGTATTTTAGTTCCTATTATTGTGGAAAAGATTTTTCAATTTTCTTACAACTAGAAGATTAGATTTGTGTGAATAGTCCAAGCCCAAGATTGCAAAAGTCTATTTAAGAAGACATTCCAAACTTAAATTACTTGGAGAACCCGTGAAAGAATATTGTACATGAGATAAGGGTTTAGGGTTTTAGTTTGTCTTTATTATTTTTGATCCTCTCTATTAAATTTTTATATTATAGGTATACAATTTAGTTTTCCAATCACTCAGAAGCTTTTAAGTAAGAGTGGATTATAGATCAAGTTATCTTTTGTTCATCTGTCAAAAGATTTTAGGCAGAACTTATTTTGTCTTTGAAGAGTGTCTTCTTTCTTTTGGTTATTGTTAAGAGTTTGGCACAGGGGACTATTGGAAAGTGAGAAGGGTCTCATATCTAGGAGGGTCTTAGATATAAATTGCACGGGTGGAGATTAGGAGAGAAGGTTTTAAACAAGGGGTTGTCTAAAGCTTCAAACTAATTCTATTTTAGTGGATTTCCTCTCTGGCTTAGTAGCCCTCAGATATAGGTAAATTTGCATGAAATTGGGTTACTAATTTTCAGTGTTATTTACTCTCTAAAACTTATCTTAATTGCATAATTGTTTCTATTATGGTTACTTATTTGGTTACTTATTTGCAACACGAAATTTGGAATCAATGTGCCCCAATTTCAAGGTGAAGTCATTAAATAAGACATTTTCCAACACATTCTCTCACTCTATGTAAACCTTTAATCATCTCCTTTGTTTTCCACATTCTTAACCACGTAACACTTATAATTATTTTATTATAATTGCTTATTTTTACTTTATAACTTCTTGTATTACATTATGCTTAATGTAATATTCAAGGATTGATACTCTTTCTTATCAGTGGCAAATAGTTTGGTCATATAAAGTTGCATGTAAAAAATAGAGATCACATTGTTTAACTGTTCTTACTTTGATTTTTTATACTCTTTTTTTTCGCAGTGATTCTTGATGTCACTTTTAGCTTGTCTATCTTTCATGATATGGTAGTTTTGATTTAGTTACTCATTTTAGTGGGTCATTTTATTTCTATTTTGCTTACCTATTGATTTTGGAGATTTATTTTCAAGATTTTTCATTTGAAAAAACTTTATAATATAATATTTTAAAATTAAAATTAAAATTGAAATAAATATTTATAATAAATATTTTCTTTTATAAGCATAAATTAAACAATAAAAAAGGAAAAATAAAAAGGAAATTTTTTCAAATAACCACAATTTTCCAAAAAAAAAATACTCAAATAAGCACTATTCAGAAGAAAAAAAATACGAGAAGTTGTTGTGAGATTACTAAGAGAGGAACCAAAGAGGCACAAGTAGATCGTTCGGTGTTTAGAGAGACCTTCAATCCAAGGTAAGCGTGGTATTCTAATCTTCTAATGGAATGTATGATGATTATTATATGGGAATTAGGGTACAGGAAAAATTGATTGCTCGGAGAAATTGTCCTGTGTTTTGATATTGTTTGGTGTTTGTATTGCAATTGTCTGTGTTGAAATTGTTTGTGGATTGAACGAGTAAATTAATTAATGTTAAATTTCACTGATTAATGGATGATATATGATGGGATTCTGGTTATTAATGAGTTGGAGGAATAACAAATATCGTTAGCAGAAAATTGCAGAAAACTGAAGTACGAAGCGGTTTACCGAATGGCACACCCTGGGTAGGGGAGTGTGCCGAACAGAACACTTAAGAAGGAGGACCTTGTCGAACTGAAGGCAGGCACAAGGGATGGATTCTGATCGGCACCCTTGTATAGGGAGTATTATATTATTTTTTGTTTTCTCACGTTCGTCTGTTCTGAGATCTTTTTTTGTCTGTGCCTGTATTCTTTTCTTTTTTGTTTGTAATTAATTAAGTAATGGCAAGTAGTTGAGTTAACTAGTAACAAGTAGCAAACATAGAATAATAAAGTTTGGCATGAGAATTTTATTAAGTTGCAGTACCATGCGTATAAGAATAAATAGTATAGAGTTAATACTAGTAATATAGCAGAAAACTAATATTGACAGGAAGGTGAAGAATTTATGTAGCAGGGATTATTTAGTCACAATAACTTATAACATGAACATTTGATAATGATTGAGTTAATTAATTAATTATAGGGAGTAGATGTTGTAGGATAATAAATTGGCGTATTAATTAACTTGTTCAAAGGCCGAATTGTTACGTATTGATAAATTACGAGAATTACGAACTTTGATGAATTGAGTGTATTTTCTTGTGTTGATTTGATGATGTACAAAGTAGGCCTTGTGCCAATGATAGAACAAATGTTGTTGAATAAATATTATTCGATGTAGGCGATAGCCGTGTTGAACTTGTGATGAAACCGATGATGAATTGATGATTTTGTTGTTGTTATTGAGTTGCATTGTAAGGTTGCATACATGGCATAATTACGATGGTCGGATTGGCAAATTATTGCGATGTGAGCTTTGCTCTATTTACGATAGCCTAGATTGGCAACACGATGACGATGAAGGCTTATGTCTTGTTGATGCCTCATAATATGGCGTTTTGCGATGGGAGTTTTGCTCCAAATGGTACCATATACATGTGCATTCAATATGTTGTTTCATTTCATATTTCATTTAGAGTCATTGTGATTATTGAATGTATGGTGAAAATTGTTGATTGTGTAAATAATTAGCGATAATTTACCTTATCTCGAATTCGATATATTAATTATCATACGCCTTATTATATTGTTAGACATCTCACCCTTCTCGCTTTTATGTTGCATCTACGTGGACAACGTCCAGGTAATCTAGAAGGTTGTCTACCTTCACTAGTTCAAGTCGGTGTTTGTCACTCTAATACGTAGCACTCGGGGGAATAAAGCATGTTTTGTTTTATTGTTGATTGTTATTCTGTTGTTGGATGTCTTGAGTTATTTTCTTGAAGATTAATATTTTAAGTCATTTTTTTATTGGAAAAGATGTTATGATTATTTGTCATTAAGGATTGGTTGTTTTTGAATTGTTTTGAATGCGCCATAATGCCAAGGGATGTTGGATGAACTTTATGAATCTGTTGCGTAGAAATAAAAGTGAATTATTTTGAAAGACTAAATTGGCTGTTATTAATTTATCAAACTATGTGCTATGTATCTGAGCTACAGGTGATGGTTTGTTGTTGTTTTACGTTGAATGTGTGACACTCCATTTGTTTGTTGGAGAATTTTTGTAACTATGATTTTTATAAATTACTTGGGTAGAAATGGGATGTTACAGTGTGCGTTCCCACAGTGTAACTATTTAGTTCATTTGAAGTGTAACCAGAAATACAACATTGATTTGAGAACCGTAAGTGTACTTCTGATTTGTATGCTTTTTTATATAATAGAGTGCGCATCAAAAATAGATTTCAAATTTTTGGGAGCATATTTGAAAATTCACACTGGGGCCTAAGAAACACTTAGGATACATTATGAATTTCTCTAAAAATTAGGGTCCAATTTATCAAAGTCCAATAAATTGATAGCTCTGACAAATCCAACCTTTTAAAAAAAATTAAACGCACAAGTGTTATAATTAATAAAACAATCTACATTGACTAATATTTGCACATGCATCTTCCTCTTTAAAAACTTGAGATATTTTGAATCTAAATTAACATATATTGTGTACAATTTTCTTACATTTAATTAAAACATGTCAATGAACAATATTTACATTAGAAAATGTATAAATGGCCATCAATGAGTTAGTTTCAAGCCAAATATTTCACCAATTTCTCTTGTTAACATATTCAATAACAAGAAGGATTCTTTTCAATTCAACATGAAAGGATGTGAAAACTTTAATTTTAGTTGAAAAATATTGCAAGAATGTTACTAAATTATCCTTAAATATGTCACCACAAGTTGATATTCAAGGATTTTCTATTAAGCCCCATCTATATTGCACTTAATTCAATTATGACTCGGAAAAATATCAATTAACTTGTATGATTCTATATGTGGGGGGAGGTCGACATTTGATGTCAAAATATTTAATAACTCTAAAGTCGTGAATTGAAGATTATGTCATATATAGCAATTGTTTAACATGAAGTATTCCAAATCTAAATCTATTTTGAAACCTGATTTTATTTCTTGTGTGCCAAGTTTTCCAAAGATTTGTCATGATGAGAGTCATTATAAAATTTGGAATTTGAGAGCTCTAACTTCTACCTTCAAGTTTCAATAACATTTCGTAAATATTTATTTCAATGTCCATGCCAAACACAAGCTTCATCTAGTTCTATAAAACTAAGATATACTTGCATCTAAGAAATAAGTTGTATGTAGTTTCCACATCATGATAGCATAGAGAGCACCTCAAAACCATATGCATTATACTTTCGAATCAAGTTATCCTATTACAATAACAATATGCATTAGCTTCTAAATCACTAATAACTTAGCAAGAGGTATGTAGGGATTTCAAATGAATTTTGTCAAAGAAGGTTCAATATGATCACTCCTGATACATTTGTAGGAATCTTTAAAAGATAGGTCACCATTTTTAGATCATCTCCAAATGAGTTTATCAGTAGTAGTATTATCAAATGACAAATTAATCATCAAAACACTTTCAATAATTTAAGGATACAAATTGGATAAGCCATAAGGAATGTTCCAATTGACATCTTGGATAATTGAATGACCTTAACAGATTTCATAAATTAAATATCCACTAGCAATAATTGGTTTAAATCTTTAATTTTGTATCTCAACTGATTATCAATCCATAAATCAATGTTCTTGTCATTACAAACTCATTATCTATTATGTTCCTCCAAAAAGG
Source organism: Vicia sativa (assembly GCA_021764765.1). Lineage (NCBI taxonomy): Eukaryota > Viridiplantae > Streptophyta > Magnoliopsida > Fabales > Fabaceae > Vicia > Vicia sativa. The sequence goes on from CM038793.1 coordinate 296,108,113, forward strand.
AAAATGAAATAGGTCATATTGAAGAACAAAAATATGATGCATGAGTGGTTTTTGTGCTGAAATATCTACTAATAAACATTGAAGACCATTGATTATCAATAGTAAACAACTTTCAACAAAGAGATAAACAACCAGCTTTATTTATTATCTTAATATCTCTTGGACCAAAATATTCTTCGAACAAAGATGAGCAAATAACCTTCTAAGATGTAGTAGTAGTCAGATTTTTATTGTCTATGCTACCCATCAACATAAAAAAATTTGATGCAAGATTCTAGTTTGTTAAGAATATTGATTGGCCATTCATAAATACTAAGATTATGCGAAGTATGCCTTCTATGATTGATGGACTAATTGAACATGCCCTTCCAAGTAGCTAGCTTAGCCAAAATTCTATATGTTATGACCTAAATAGAGTCATTTCTAAGCTTACATTTGAATATAGGAACTACAGGATATTTAAATGGTATCGACCCTCCGTGAATCCAATAATATCTACCATGTGCCTCACCTAGATCTGAAATTACCTCCATCGTAAAGCTTACATTTAGTTAGACTAGTGTGTTTACCAAAATTTTGAACATATTCTTGAAGAAGATGATTAATGAGTTGACATTTTTCTTAGTAGCTTTTCAAAATATCATAAGGTCATCTACTAAAAGAGTGTGTCTAGGAATGGTTGTCTACTGAGTGCATCTTTAGTAATGCACAAGATCAAGGATTTATGGCTTATGAGGTTATTTCAACGCACTCATAAATATGTCTGCCCCATAATGTAGTCTTTTTGTGTTCATAAACAATTTTTGGAGCTAATAACCAATTTATCTACGTGATATTACTGATGGGAATTTCACCATGACTCGTCCACTATTATCTTCATTAAGCAGAAGCTCTTTCATCTGCGTGATTGTACCATTGTTGAGAGACACCATCATCTCATCATGGGCACTTCAATCTGACATTGATCGGCGTGTCAGAAAGTTTGATACAAGGTGTAACGCCCCCTTCTAATTCCCCAAATATTTTATATATATATATATATATATATATATATATTACAATCGAGTAAATAAAATGCATAACAAGAGGACGTCACATGATTTACTTTACAATTAAAATAATACATGCACACTGGTCATAATCATAACACATATTTGAATCTCATGTTTTAAAACAAATCATGCATTTCACAGTGGATTAATTCTTATTCACAGATACTATCAATGATTACATCCCATACTATAATCATTGGATGAAAAAGCGATAAATCCATAACATACTCAAGTCATCAAAATTCATACATCGGCACCAAGGCCACATCAGCATAGTATCTCAATCATACAAATCAAAATAGATGAGTATACATAACAAATATCTCATCAAAGCAGAAATCCAGATAAATCTCGTATTACATGACCAGAGCAATGACTAGACTACCTAGTAACGGATAAACTATCTAGACTCTCTAACTAGTCTCGTGTGAAGCACCTCTATCCTCAGAACCTGCACGTCACCCATGTAGAGAAAACATCATAACAGAAGGGTGAGAATTCACATCATTATTCAAAAGTATATAAATGGAAATAACGAAGAAACTGCATCTATTCACGAATTCCACACACTTCAAGTGATATTTCAAGATAACATGATCATACAAAAATTACAAGTATAATATGTTCATACATAGCATAATTATCATCCATTCAAACAATCCAATTAATCCATATGATTAGACATCACAGTTTCATTTCACACATTGCATATTCAATAATGACTCATGTGACAACAATGAAATGTGACTCAATATGCATGTGGTACCAAGTTTTGGAAACATTTCATTAACCCCTTCGATTCATTCATAGAATCCAAGACCTTACTTCCGATCCGGACAAGACCAAAATCATCCGCTACTTATTCACAATGGAATCGAGCTAAATGTGAACCCAACATTTCACCGCTACTTATCCATCATGGATCGATCCAATTTGTGAACCTACGGCCACCGCTACTTATCCACACAAGGATCGAGCCAAATGTATGCATGTACAACTCATCAATACAACATATGCAAAATAAGATTATTCACAAAAACTCAATTATCCAAGCATATCATCATCATTCAACTCATGTGAATTTTCCATAAATTGCACAATATCATAATTCAACCACGTCGATCCTTACATGTAGCATATACATATCACCACACATAACAATTAGCATATGGCATATCATTCCACCAATGTTATTCAAAACATTCCATCAAATAAGATTAGCACATACTATACTCAAGTAATCAAACATACATTGAAATAGTATTCAAAACCAATCCAAAACACATTCAATCACAATTGGATCAATTAATCACATATATGAAAATGCTACAATAAATATAATCATATAAGATTTCATGTCAAAAGATCCTAAAAATAACATTTTCATTCCAGGTCACGCTAAGCCCGGCCTATCGCGCTAAGCGCACCTTCCTGAACAAACAACCCCAAAAGTCAAAACATTTCGCGCTAAGCATGTCTTTTCTCGCGCTAAGCGCGGTTTGCGATACTGCACTTTTTATGCTATGAACCAGCTTCCTTCTCCCACGAAATTACCACATAAAACTCATTTCAATCAATCTAATAATATCATTAAAGAGTGTTCTAACATATTTCTAATCATGGGTCATCATTTCTAAGTTGAAAAACACAAGTTCAATTCAAACCCTAACATTGAAAGACTCTAGAAATTGAAATTGAACAACCTAGCATGTTCTAATCATTACCCATAACATACAATCAAATAATAACATGATTCTCCACCCTTACCTCTTGAAGATTCCTCTTCTAGGGTTTCCTCTTCACTTTTCTTCTTTCTCCTCTTCTCTTCTCTTATTTCTCTTCTTTCTCCAAATAAAAATTCTAATTATGATTCTCTTCTAATCCTTACTAACTAGGATTGTCTTATTGGGCTTAATACTTAACACATCTCTATTACTTTCATTCTCATAAATAGGCCCAATACTAAATAACCACAATTCTATTCGTAAAACACAATTATTTAAATAACACACTTATTCAAATAATTCAAATTCCAATTAAATCACCCAATTGAATTAATTATCACATAATATAATATATCATAATAATTAATAATTATCTATTTAAAAATCGGGATGTTAAAAGGAGGTCCCTTATTCGAACCGAACTCTAATTTCACTTATGGATCATGAAGAGGGAGAAGCACTCACATTGGGTCAAACAGTCACCTAAAGGTCAAACACTCACCCAAAAAAATGAGAGACACCATATATTCTCCCAAAACCTTAAGGTGATAGGTGTATAGGTTCTCTAACTTATAAAGTGTTCAACCTTCATTTTTCTAAGCAATGTGTGACTTAGAATTCACACTTGTTTCTCAATACAACTCACGTGTGTTTCTCAACAAATGGGAATATGGAAAATAATGATCAGATCTTACCTCAAAAATACAACGACGCTTGAGTGCACTCGAGCATCTTAGGGGGAAGCACCACGCCCATGTTTATAAACCTATGGTTGCGTGTAAGAAAATCTTCCAAAATGTCTCAATGATGAGACTAACATTTATTCCACATGTTCCCACAATTTCTTCCACTTCTCCATATAAATATATCGGCATAGAGAACTTGACTCAGATTCTTGAAAGGCTTCCCATATGACATGCCATGACAAGCCTTAGAGAAAACTCTTTTGGGACAGCCATAGACCAATGCAATATAAACTCAATAGTCATCCATCATATATAAATCACCATCATGTGTACAACCTAACATATGATTTTAAAAATAATTCACACTGTCCCTTTTTGTTCAACCTCCAACTTTGATGTTGGAGTGTTAATTTTGAGATCCACTTTAATACTAACACATCAAAATCAACACCACCACATCAAAAATTCTCCTCATTAATTCACCAATAATTCGGATTCACTATCGAAACAATATCCGGCATGATCATGATCGATTTGTGTTGTTTTATTTATAAATTTGTTTTTTATAAGACAACCTAAAATGTTGAAGTTGGAATGGAGGCTATAATTTATTTATTTTTAGGGAATGTTTATGTCTCTCAATTACAATGATGGAAACATCAATGCTGAATTCTAATAAGTTCCCTATTTCAAGGAAAAAGTAACACACTTGATTAAAAAATAATGATAAATTAACAATCAAATTAATATACTATAAATCTATGATTATTCCATCATCAATGAGCCAATTGCTTTAAAATTCATGCATTGTAGGCTACTAATTAAGATTCGGTGGAGAACAGATAATGTTTGCATTTCATTCATGTGTTAGAAGGACCTCTCTAATTTACTTAATTATGTGACAGCCCATGCATTTCAATATGACTTCTCAATAAACGTTTTAGTGCGTTGACATTCTGGTAAGCAAAACGTGTCAGTTTGCAATAAAACAGCATCATATCGCATATCAAGCGTGCTTTGGAGATGCATGGAACTCTCTTCATGCAGAATATGCTATCCTTCCAAAGCGCCACATACATATTCTACACCAATCTTGGAATATAATTGAATCAATTATACATGTTGTTTTGACTTTATTCCCATTTTTTCTTTAATAAACTTTTAATTCCACTTATAAAAGTCGCATGGGAGTATAAATAGTAATTGTGTGTTGACTCTCTGCTCATGAGATGATAGATCTGTAAAAAGATGTATTACCTCATTCTAGGACTTTTAAAGGAGTCTATAGTGTAGGTGTTCAAAATCAAATCGGTTCAGTAAAAAATTATAAAATTGAATCGAATTAAATTGAAATTGTAAAAAATTGTATTTAGTTTGGATGTGTTTGAGTTATTTTTTAACGAAATCGTACGATTCGGTTCGATTTGTAGTTTGTATTTTGCAAACTGAATTAAACCAAATCAAACCACATTATCTTATAAAATATTATTGACTAATATATATTTATTTAATTATTTAAAGAAATCAACATGTATTATGTGTATATTTTATCATATTCTTTGTATGATATTTATTTTAATTTAAAATTATAAAAACTAAAATATTATTTATTGATAAATATTATTTTTCACAAAATATACTTTATCGTATTCTTTGTATAATATTTATTTAAACATGCAATTTACGTATATCATTTTTAGATTTAAATAAAATTATAATACACAATTTTATATATTAAATTATAAATTTATTTTGACAATTATAATTTTTATGATAATATATGAACGATTAAACACAAAATTATATTTTTCTCTATTTGTGTATATATAACTCAATAATAAAAAAAAAAAACTCGAATCAATCTAAACAGATTAGTTTAGTTTGGTTTGGTACGATTTTATTTTTAAAAGTCAACCGAACCAAACCAAATCACACTTTTTGCATTCGAGTAATTTTTGTTTCAAAATTTTTCAAACGCATCATGCACCCTAATCTATAGTACTATGGTGAAATATTACATTAGACAGAGAGAAACTACACGTGAGTTTGCCCACTAAATTTCTACCAAAAATAGTATGGCATTAATTAAATATATGGGTGATTCCACTAATGGAAGGCTATTGGATTGGCGGTGGACATAATTAATTATTGTATAATTGAATTTGATATAATTGATTTTTATAAAATTTCATTTAGCATAATTAATTTTGTTTGGATACATTTATGTAAAAGTGAGTTGAACAATAAATTTCAGTATAAAAATCATTCAGAATTAATTTTGGAGTCATAAATTACAAATTCTAGCTTCAAGTGGAATCAATTTTAGAGGCAGAATCAATTCTACTTTGATGAAATTATCATTAATATAATAATCAAGATTATCTGAAATAGCGCAAACGGACAAATGCACCGCTACCCCTTTTAGATGGCAAAATCAATCCTTTTAAAAACTACATTCATATTCTTAGGTGACATAATATTGCTATGCATGAACCTTTACATTTAGAACCGATTCTATTTTTAATAAACCAAACATTTCAAAATCATTCAAAACCAATTATATACTTCTAAAATTAATTCTAGATCTTCTAAAAGTCAATTCAAACATTCTATAACTCTCACTTGATACATCACAATATTTTTACATTCAAATACAAAACTCTTCACTTTCCAAATCCAACACCAATAACCATCGATGCTCTTCCAATAAATTAAAGTAAGTTTTTTAGTGAATTTCTTAACCCACCTCATAGTCTTCTAGCGCACCACGTGAAATTCCACTATTGCCCCTAGAAACCGGAAATATACTTCTAGTTCGCACCTTATACCATGCAAATCTCTTTGAAAATAGTTTGGTATAAACCGGAAGTATACCTCCGGTTCCAAACCGTACGTATATTTTCGATTTCTAGATACACTTAAAGGGCGCCAGAACCTTTCCCCTCTCCATAACAGAAAACTTTTGAAAAAACAAACTCAAACCCTCTCAATCACTCTCTTCTATCCTTTCTCTCAAAATCCAATTTTTCCTCAAACAATCAACACCAACGCCACCTACACTGACATCATGTACCTTAGGTTCTTTTCTGATTTAGAGCAGGTTAGTGGGTGGAATCATTGGTATACTTGTATACCAAGTTGATTAAGGCGACTAAGTGGAAGACGAGGCAAATAACCGGAAGCATGTCTCTTATGACGATATAAAATATTTCTCTTAGCTTCCTTTTTTAATTATTTTGATTTTGAAACTAACTGGTTTAATTTTGATATTTCAGGGATGGATCCTACAGCATTTCCCACAAATTTCAAGATGGTCATTTGTTGAGGGTTATACTGAGTTGATGCCTCATGCATGTGCATACGAGCCACTTAGAGGCAACCGGGAGACACCGTATGGGGTTTACATGGACCGGATAGTTCATGAGGACATCCACTTCAGTGCCTACGTCGACCACCGTGAGACAATATCATTTGATGATGTTTCTCTATTTACAGGTTGGTTGGCCTGTGGTACTCGGAAGACTGCTGCTTATATGTTTGAGCGAGTGATGCGTCAGTTCGGGTATACATAGACCATTCCTCGGTATCATGCTTTATCTCCCTCCGACTGAAGAGGGGAGATGGATGAGGTTTTTGATGATTTTGAGAATCATCTCGTACCTGAGGAGGCCAGATGTATCGTGGCTCCAAATGACTGGTGTTACGCGTATGGTTACATGTTGTGGTTCTTCAAGGTTTCCCATCCATACATGACACGGGATGCTCTATGGGACCCATCCAGCAAGTTCATCGAGATTCGGAGGAGGAGCAAGCGAGGAGGATCATGCCGGGACGTGTTGCCTAGGTGTCGCCGTATCATGGAGCTTGCTAAGGATGGTATTGACAAAGGGTTGTTTCCTAACGGATCCGATGTCAAAGGAGTTTTGGAGGCCATCATGGCGGAGGCTCGGGTGTCTGGTATCTGGGAGACGGAGGGACGCTCGAGGGTGACATGTCGCCACGCCATGCAGAGTTTAGTTTGATTGTATTTTGACTTTAGTTTTTTTATTTCATATTGTATCGAATCTTTATTTTGAATACCATTATTATGAAATGCATTTTGGATAACACGTTTTGGACGTTTATTCGATTTAAAAATTGTAGGTATTTAATTTGAATTATAAATTGAATACTTTGTTAAATTGTTTATAGTTCTATTTTTTTGCTAACTGTCATGTCCAGAACCGAATGTATACTTCCAATAAGAAATCAGAGATATACTTCTAACTTTCACTCAAATATTTCAGAAAATGGTGCGAAGCAGAAATAAACTTCCAATTTTGTGAAGAGCATTTTTGAATTTTCATGAAATGCGCCGCACTCCTATAGGGTGAATTAAGAAATTCACGATTTTTATCATTGTTAAAACTTTTGGAAGAACCTACATTGAATAATTATACGAGAGAAAAACACTATAAGAAAGTTTTAGTATGTGAGATTTCGTGCAAAAGTCCTCTCATCAAGGTTTAACGTGAATTCTTGAAAATTAAAAAGAATCATATATTATAATGAAATATATATTTTCTAACGAGTTTTCACTTTGAATGAGTATGGCCAAGGTAAAAACAATGGAAGTCACATATCCCTTCTAATGAAAATATAACATATAGATGCGCGTTTTGATTCTAAGCAACTACCTTTTCTTATAAAAAAAACTACATATTTCTTCTGATAAGCTAGAAATTGATAAGAAAAATCTTTCAAGGATGTACATTCGATTCTCAACAGCTACATTTTTTCTTTTATTTAAAAAAATAACTTATTGTTTCATTGAGCAAGGAATCTATGAGAAAGGTATTCCCATGGTTGAGGTGGAAACGGATAGACAAAGTTTCATCTATCTCCTCGGTTGTGTCACCCAACGAATACGAAAACCCTAAATATTAAATATTTCCCATCGATTTTCTATCTAACTAATAGAAAAAATTTGTTCATAATTTATTTCCAAAACAAAATGTCATTTCATTCATTCATAAAATACAATCAAAACTTAGTGAGCCCTAAACGAAACTTCATCTTCTCCATCGAATGAAACTCGGTATTTCATTTCTCCACTAAACAAAACATCAAAGCATCATTTCTTCCATAAAATAGTTTATAAACTTCATCTTCCACTTGAACGCTATTACTACCACTTGAAGAAAAAGGAACGAAACACGAAACAAAAGAAAGGAATCAAATCTCAAATGAAACTAAGCTTCATCTGCATTTGTCTTCGTCTCTTCATCATGTTTCACATATGTAAGTAAACAATACAATTAATGTTTAAATACACTAACAAATTAAAATTGCAATAAAGCTAAAAAAATTGTTTATATTAACTTATCTAAACATTTGTTTAGGGTTAAATATGTCAGAGGTCTCTATAAATATGTGACCCTGTAATTTCAGTCCCTCTAAAAAATTTCTTTAAAGAATGATTCTTCTAAAAATTTTAATTTTAATTTTTAGTCTTTGCTATTTTCTAAAATTTTGAAAACTGTTTATTTATCCTTAAATTTTTAAATTTTTGAATAATTTTTCATACATGTTAAGAATACTATAAAATATTTTTTTATTAAATTTTAGAATTTTTTAGAATTAGAATAATCAAATATGAATTTTTTAAATTTTAAAAAATAATGAAAATTTCGACTTTAAAATCAAATTTTAAGTTACTTTTTTTCAAAGAACTTTTTATAACATCTAAACATGTTTGTAAAATAATCATTCAAAAATACACATTAGTTTAACAGCAGTGATTAAATCTACATGCATAATAATTTTATAGGGACTAAAACATGTTCATTTTTTTATAAAGACCAAAAACAAATTTTGATAATTTATAGGACCAAAAATATATTTAACCCTTCATTTTGTTATAATTTATGTGACATTCTTTTGCTTTTTAGTACTTATAGTTCATAAGGTTTTTTTAAGTAATTTTCATATAAATTTTCAAGATAAACTTTAGCTTTTGTATTTTAATTTAAAGTATAAAATACATTATAATAATAATAAATTTAATCATATTTATGTAAATAAGACATACTCATAAGTTAAAAAAAAAAACTTGTTTTCTATAATATGTAAACTAGTTTTAGCATCAGTCAAGCTCTACTCTAATCAAAATTCAATCCTATTCAAGCAATAGCATTCAAAAAGATTTGGCCCTTTGTATTTATTCCTTAATCTCAATATATATTTCAACTTTTGTGTACTAGTGACATGAAAACGTATCACACAACAAAGGAAGGAAAATAAAAGCAAATCCAGACACACAGAACAATATTGATATGACCCAATGTTCTCTTAACCTCTAACTCGTAGCAAGGGACAACCATGCAAGTCTATAAATATAACCCCAACTATATATTTCTTTATACATAAACTAAGATTGATTGAGGAACTTTCATGTTCCTCAAAGGCTTCAGTATTCAGTCATACATTAATTTCTTGAATGCTGGATGTTTTTGTAGGAACTTGATAGCTTCTTCTATATGAATATGATTCAATATACAAAACCATTCTAATGAAATTTCATGTACTCATCATAGAAGAATCCATTTGGCTACAACAGAACGAAGGATCTGAGGAGCTTAATATTGAGTAACAAACCTATCCATTTTTATAATAACTTATATTTTGTCTATCACCTTTTGGTTGTCCCTGAAACCGACTATCACCCTAAGATTTTCGGCGAATCAACACACACTCTGAAACAAAGTGATGGATTCTCCTTCCTTTTCTTCCTAACTCTGATACAAAGTCTTAAAGTACTCAGTTGTATTTCACCGAGTATAAATCAGTGTCAATAATTCAATTCATGAGCCAGTTTCATATACAAAAGCAATCATATACCAAACAACCCAAAATATAGGCTGCAAAGAATGATGTCATGGGAGTAAAATGGAGAAAGCAAACTCCCAGCACTAAAAATGCATGTCTAGAACAAAAAATCAATATACAGAGCATTAAAATAGAAAGAGTCAAGGTCTTGCTAGCACCGAACAGCTTTGATACTAATTTCCCAATCTGTAAATGTAAAAACAACATGATATATTATGAACGTATATATTTATCGGTGCTTAGATATGAAGAATTAATTTCGACTTAGATAGGAGAAATAGGAAGCACTCACTTTTCATACAACAGTTGTCAATGTCTTTACATTCTTTACGATGAATGGTTTATCTGCGATCAATCAATGCATTTTTAACCGAGGTGGTTATGGAAATATTTGTATAGAATTCATGTAACAGAAGTTATAGATTTACCTCATGATAATATGACGAGTCCAAGGTACAAAGATGCGCAAAGAAATACAAACGATATCATCCCCCTAAAAGTGGAATACATAACAGAAAAGAATGTCAATGATGAATAGTTAAAAACAAAAATAATGCATGCTAACTATTAGATTTATTAGAGAATAATGTGAGTTAAAAATATTCCAATTTCAATCATATATAAAACCAGTAAATTTTGGCCCAAAAGGAAATTTTTTGTATTGAAGTATGTTTCCATAAGGAAAAACTCACCAAATAACTCCCCACCCAAAACCATTACAAGGGCATGGACAGACTTCTGCAAACTTCTCAGCATCACTAGAGTTGACTCTTCTAGATATTAAATCATCATAAATATCTACATCATACAAATTTCAATCATATGATAAAATCGACGTCGAAATATTTGTTATCCAAATTGGAAATAAAGCTTAAACAAGATGGTTGAATTGAAAGTATACCATAAACTGAAAACAAACTGTTCATCACACCTGAAAACGGAACATAATTAGTTGTCCATACATTTCAAAGAAATGACACCAAATACCCACTAGAAACAAGTTCAAACTATTTGTAGGAGAAAGTTAAGAGGACGGGAACATACCAATGAAGAGAATGACATAGCGGAGGATATGGACTTTGGTTTTCTCTTGAAGAAGCCAAACCACAGCAATAAAAATAATAAATCCTGATATTCATTGATTAAGAAGCATAATGTCAGAAACCGTGATGGTATATTCTTTCCGTTTTGACTTTATATTTGAGAAGATAAACCACTCACCAATACAGAGTCCTCGGAGTGTCCACTTTTGGGATAAAAGTATGATAGTAAGAAGAAAAAAGGATAAAAGTCAGGAATAAATATAATCAAAGGATTTGGTAAAACAATTTTTTTTCTACATGTACAAGCATCTTACGTTTTTAGCAACAAAGAGAACAATAACCAGAGCAGCAAGGAAGCAACCAGCAGCAATCCTTGCAGTGAGGATATTTGTGGAAGCAAGAATCAAAGCCATTCCCAAAATGATGATCCAAGATCTAGGGAAAACAAATCATAAAATGGTAGATCCAATTAAAAATACTTTTATCAAATTCAAATCATATGCTTTTATGGTTTAGGTGTACGTGCTTCTATTTGTCAACCTTTTTATTCTCTGGCACTTAGCATGTATACAATTTCTTGTCAAAACCATAGATAACTTGGTAAAAAACAGTGGATAATATATAAGCTAACTAATAGCAGATGAACCTATAGCGGATAAGTTAGTTGACAGAGGATACGCTAACTGATTGGATTTGAAGTGTTTGATAAAATTAGCAGTTGAATTGAACTAACTAACTCTTAACTATAAAATCACATCAAAATATATTTTTAAGTAATATTTAATGTTTTCAATGAAGATAGTGGCAGTAAAAATAGGAGGAAAATGGTGCGCTATTAGCTCAAATGCTACATGAAATTACGTTTGAAAAAAATGCTATATGTTATTGAAAAACTACTATAAGTTCGTGAAAGAAGAACTGTTATCAAACAAATATATTTTTACAATACAGGCTTATACGCTATAAAGAACGGTTTGACCTTCCCATACAAAGTCTTCACTCATCGCAGGGTGCATAAACAACTAACATGTAAACACCCAGAAATATAAACTGAATGAGAGTAATGGGAGAAAAGTGTGTTACATCCAGCAGGCAAGATAATCCAGTATATTCCACCTCGCGTCTGTGTTACCCCACCCTCGTTTCCATGAACCTGGATACCCTCCACCTAATGGCATCAGACGAACAATGATTCAGCAGAATGCAGAAGAATGAATTAACAACAAAGTAACTTACAGCAGAGTCAACTTAAGAAACTTTTCAGTTTTAATGTAATAATTAAGACCATCGTGACCCGGTCCGCAGAAACCCACATAATGCTAATCCAAAGTTGAATGTATCGGTAAAACTAAAAATATGCTACACAACTTCACATTTACGAAACATGCAGCACTGATGCATTAACCTCCTACATTTACAGTCTTACCTTGCCACAAGTAAGCAAACAGGCAATGGCATGACTCTTCATGCAAAAACACAGTAATAAGCTTAAACGGCGTAAGCAAAAAAGTCCTCCATAGCTACAATCACCACAACAAAGTATTAGCATAACAAGATCAGTTCTATAGCCACCAAGATACATGTCATCCATCATACCCAAAAACAAAAACTACATAACATAAATATCAATGGTCACTAAATCTAGAAAATATCCTAAACCTCACTATTTTTTTAGCTTCCACACCAGTTTCCAACCTACATAGTAGATCAACTAATCCGCTCGTATGAGGCACGTGCACTGGCCAAATGTTGTTTCTGCCCACAATCAAACTCGGTAACCAATAACAGTTCAAATAGGATTTTGCATGTAAATGTATAATTATATGATATGATAACAAACTAAGGAACTTCTTTTGAAAAAGTCCATTGTCAAAAAATGTCAAGTCAACCAGGTAATATTTAGTACTTATTCAAATTAGGTTATCCAATAGATCTATCTACCAAACTTTGATCTAGTCACAACTAATCTAAGAAAAAAAACATGAAAAAATAACAAATAATTTATAAACCTCTTATCAATTCAACAGCAACATCATTTGTGACACTCAAATTCATAAGAAGCTCTTCCCTATTACCATGAAGGTTTAAATGAAATCATAGAGTTGCATTATGGTAATACAAATCAATTATCAATAAAATAGGATCATTAATTAACCATGAATTAGAGTAAAATTTAAACTAAATCCTCAATAATTGACAATAATTCAAATACCTAAAGTAATCATTTTTCTATTCTGGAAGCAAGAAAGAAAAATGGGTATAGAGAGAGAAGTGATACCAGGAGGATGACAACGGTGTAAACACCAACGAAAGCAATGAAGAGCTTCTGATCGTGATCACAGCAGTTCTTAAGCTCCCAGTTTGGCATTGTTTTCTGTGATGAAACTGCAGAGATTGGAAGAACTGAAACTTTGAAGAAGAAAACAAGAATGAATTTTGAAAACTGAAGAGGTTTTTTTATTTTTGAGTTGGTGGAAAAGGTGAGAGAAAAATAGCAGAGAAAGATAATTTTTGCTTAAAAGAAAAGTACAAATAGAGTAATTTTTGTACTGGCTTGGGTAAGGCTTCGTCTCCAACGCGTAATAGTAAAGTCAAATTAAACAAATCAATTGTTATGTTTTTCAGTTCAACAAACATCGAGAAAAGTACTAGGATTTTATATTTTTATCAAATATGCAAATAATTTATAAACAAAAATATTTTTGTTGTCACGTACTTACCCATTAACAAAGCGATTGAAAAACTTCCTTATATACAATATTTGTAGTGATAGAAAATGATACATTCTCATTATCATGTATTAAGATTTTAATATCACTTTTACTTGTAACTCTTGAAATGGCTACATACAATTGTCTATGACTAAAAAGAGTAGGTACAATCCAACGGTATCAAGTGATTGGCCTTGAGACTTATTAATTGTTATTGCGTAAGAGACAATAATTGAAAATTATCTCCTAATCAACTTAAATTGCCACGGTAACTCAGAAAGTGACATAAACATTTGAGTGATGTAAAAGATGTTACCTACGTTATTTCCAGACATGATTTTTGCCTCAATGACATGATTTGTCAACCTTGTAACAATTAGTCTTGTTCCATTGCACAAACCATCATTTTGATCCAAATTCTCATTAGCATAATTGGTGTACCAACCTTCAATTTGAGCTTGTGATTTGGAAGACCAAGTCCTTAGTTGCTAAGAAACTCTAGAGTAAGAACTTCATAGGCTTCGGTATAACTTGTATCAGTTCTATCAATTAAATCAAAACTCAAATACTCTTTTTCCTCTCCTAACAAATGCACAAACATGAAACCAATGGAATATGTTATTCAAGACAAAGTGAAGAACGAATCATTTGTATAAATATATAGATTAAAATAGACTTTACTTTACTCGGTGTTTACAAGTGATTTCGTAAACAACCGCTAGTCCTCCAAACTATCAAATAATCTTAATGACTATTATTTAATCTCTCCGGTAATCATGTGATCGATAGATTGATCCTATGGGGTATTGGTCGTTTGGATAAATCTAATGGCAAAACGGTATTCATAGTTAAGATTTGGTATTTATAGTGTTTTATGGACGCTCAATTCACTTCGATTAACATACTAAAGAATCTAATGACATGATCGAGTAAAGAAATATGAAACTAAATTGAATGAATAAAGATTCGATTGCAAAGAAATGTTTAAATGCATAAATACGTGAATGACTTTGAATGTAAAGACTTTAACGTAAAAGCATGAACATAAAAGCATGAAATGTAAAAGAGTTTTAAATGTAAAGGATTCGAATAAGAAAACGTTTAAATGCAAGAAATAAGTAAATGACTTTAAATGTAAAAGTATTTAAATGACATTGATAAAATGGAAGATATACTGGAAAGATAAAGAGTTTTATGAATTATAAATGTTTGGTATTATCATACGACATTGTTCGAGCATTCGTTCCCTAGCCATGTGGTATTTTGAATGTTTATGAATTTTGTACAATAGATATGACACACGAAATCCTAACACTAAGACTTCTATTTATACTACTTCACCATAACGGTCTCGCTTATAAGATCCTCGCCACGTTCGTAACATGCGAGCACCGCCCCTCTAACTTCCACGCGCCTTGAACACTCAGATATATATTTGAATTCCAATCATCCCGCCGCTTGAATTTCAAATGCCCGACAATCTTCGCTCAACTCATTTCACAAATATAGTCTCGTTACTACCGAGGCTTCTTTTAAATATATCTCCACAATCGTCACTCAAGCTCCAAGCTTTGACATATCTATTCAAGAACAATCTCTTCCATTCGAATCGTGACATTTACTTTATTCCAACGAACACTAATATTGTTTCATTTCGAACGTAATTATCCACCGCATCACATATATCAAAATCTTCACCAACAAAATGCCCTTTAAAATATGTATTTCGATCCTCTTGAGAAATACTTATTTTAAACATATTTGCAAGATTTTGATGTGACTTTTGAGTAATCATAACATTTATTGTGTGTTACTCCAAACACGTCAATCAAGACGTCTCTTGGATCTCTTAACCGTATTAAACTAGTAATCAAAGCATGGTGCGGTTACAAAAGTGATGATGATGTTTAATCATGCTTATTACCAATACCAATTTTACGCCACCTCCTTCTAGATCCAACCCGACTCCCACGTATCCTAGTCTTACTTTAGTGGATGTTTAAACTTCCACACTATAAAACTAATCAACTTAGTCTTTATTCTTTTTTCACATTCGAAACTCTTTCTTCTTCTACTCGCTAAAACCCTAAATCTTCCAACAATCTTCCAACAATCTTCAACAATGTCTTCAACAACATCATCCCAAATGAAGAAAACTTCCAAGAAGAAGAACAAGAACACAGGAACTATCATGGAAAGTAAAATAGGCACTTACCAGGGTTAGTCCGTGCTTCTCCCTCAAACAATCTCCAAGGAACAGGAAATGCTATACGCCTCTCAGGTACTGATTCCAACTAATGCTGCTGGAAAGAGGTTTGCTCTGATGGGTCCTCTTACAGTTTTTGAAATATTAAAAGATACTAGGAAGATTTTCCCTGTCTGTTATGATTTCAAACCCTTGTTTAATAAAATGGATATCCCTAGGATAGGAGCTGAGAGTATAGGCGAGTCTTCTGATTCGAAAGCTGTAGAAACTCCAACCATTCCCCCAAAAGATCCCTTTATGTTAGATTATGTGAAGAGCAACTTTAAACGTTTGATCTTGCCCACCCCCATATAGCTTACCAAACGGCTCACCAAAGTAGAAGCCAAGAAATCACACCAATGGGAGGAACTAGGAATATATAATCTGATTAAGTTATCAAAACCAGGTTTCACCTATAGTCATCCATTACTATTTGTATCCTTATATTTCTGGGACAGCACCTACAACACCTTTCACCTCCCTGGAGGAATGATAACCCCCACGTTTTTCGATATAGCATTCATTGGTTTGTCACCAGTAGGAGAGACTTACATCCCTGATAATGAAGAACACTCCAGTATCATTGACTTTGATGTCAAATTAGCCAGTTTCTCCAAGTTCATTAGCCATTACCACACTGAAGGAGATAGTGTGTCGATGTGGAATTATCCTTTCTCACTTTGTGGTTATCAAGATACGTGTTTTGTAGTAGGTCCCTACTGTGCCGAGAGGTTTATTCCTTTAGCTAGGGACTTACATGAGAATAGGAGGGTATGTTTGAGTGAATCATACTGTTGATCTTTACGAAAGCTTGAGATCACCTGCTTTGAGTTTAAAATCCCACACTCCCAAAAACATCCTTCTAGCTGGCCCCTTTCGTTACCCAATTATGGCTCAATGCCATGTTTGAATCCTCATTATCAAATCATTACACCGAACAAGATCCGTAGATAGCGGATCGATTATATCAAGGTACAAGGTTACGAAAACTCACTCCGAATGATGATAAAGTCGACTTCAAAGTCCTTTTCTCACAAGATATCATGATTTTCTCAAGAGACATAAATTTGAAGAAACCATGGCACCTTTCACTTCAAGGACTCATGGACCATCATGGTTCACCATGTATCTTTCCAAGTCATAAAAGTAAAGAAATTCAAGATATCCGAAAGCCTTTTGCCCCTAGATTAATCTCCTCATGAATCACTCCTTCCAAGAACCAAATCTTCCTCTTGCCTATCAACCTAACTTTGTATCCGCAATTTGGCTTGTGTCGGCTAATCCTCGAACTCCTCTCGCTCCAAAACACAGAAAGCCAT
>CM038793.1:296125859-296130859 GCA_021764765.1 Vicia sativa
GAAATGTCCCATCCGCCCACACTTGAAACACTGCACCGAATTAACTTATAGGCTCCATGGTGTTTACTGCTGTAATTCTTGTTGCACCAAGGAGGTTGAATCACATTTACTACTAAAACATTGCTTCCCCAATGGAGGAGAGTTACGGGGCCTTAATTGTTGCCTTGATCTTTCTTGCTCCTTCCTCATTGGCCTATTCTTCTCTCTCTCTTCCTTGACCCTCTTCGCACTATTTTCAGCCACATAACATTGTCTTAGGCATTCAACATAGGGGTAAACTCCTCCTCGGGGACACCATGAGCAATATCTCGTGATTCAAACTTCAAAGAGAAATTGATCGATCTTCCACATATCATCGAGAGCATAAACACCTTATCTATAATAGGCATCCATGTCTTCAAATTTCAAAGATATTCAAAATGTATAAGTGGCCTTGCTTGAAAAGTTGAATTCACGCTTCTTTTGAGCACGAATGATGTTTGGGAAATATTTCTAAGGTTGTTTGAAGTTGTTGCCATTCTTTGGAATGGTCTCGGGAGGTGAAATAGGTAGATGCAGATCCCACCACCGCCATCCGGACCCTTCAATTTTTGGGTAGCATACATCACCTTATCTTCCTTAGAGCACTAAATGGCTTCTAATACACGCTCCATGTCGTAGCCAATCTACGAGCAACATGATCTAAACAACCCATGAACTCGGAGGACCCATCGTGAAAAGGCACGTAAAGTCGTCCCGCTAAGCTTGAGGAACCGGAGCAAGAGTAGTTGGGTTATCATTGTTGTTGTTCCTTGCATGCCTTGCATCATTTTCATCATCATTTGATTCTCATTGCTGCATTTATTGCGATCATCTACATCCAAGGAATACGCAAGACGTGCACATTTGCACCACCAACAGATTAGGAATTCCTCGTTCAATAGGCCTAGTTTTTGGGCTTCTAGGTCTTCTCGTGTCCATCAACCATCTTCCTGCTTTGTCCTGTAGAATCAAGTTGATCATGCTCAATGCCACACAATATAAGGAATCATGCCGATAATTACGATATGAGATGTAATTATGTCGATTTATGATGTTTCATGGCAAAGCCAAGAATCGACTCGCTTCGATACTAACTCTAACACCCCGCACATACATTGCCTCGATATATGCATATGACATTAAAATGGTATATCAAAAGATCATATAAGCAAATATAAGTACTAGTACTAATTACAAATTCTTAAATTGTTATTGCTAAAAGATACAAGTACCAAAAAGAGTACTAATACATAATACAAAGAAGTACATAAACGGAAAGATACAAAAGAGATGAGGATTATCGCCAACTAAACATCGCACAAGCTAACCCATCTTATCCTTGCCACGATCTTGCCCTCAAGAACCTAAAAAATATAATTGAATGGGTGAGATTACTAAATCTCCGTGAGCCTCCCTATCTTGGGGTTTGCTGCTTTCTACAAGGAGCATGCATCAAGAACGATTCACCTAGAACCGGTTAATTTCACAATGAGTACAAGTATAATAGGGTAACACCACCATTGGAAGTCCTATAACTAACAAATGAGGTGATGATAAAAAGCATCAAACACATATATGTAATTCCACATCCATATGTGAGGAATCCGTGAGTTATACCTGCCTATCCGCTACCAAAACTACACCTCGATGAGTCGCGTGTACATATTCGCCAAGAGACTTGCATGTAAATCGCTAGTCAATGGATCTCGTCCTATATAAAGTACATCCGCGATTTAGTTCAACCATGACTTTTTCTATGTGGCGTCACGATCCAACCTCCACAAATGCCAATAAGATAGGCCCTAAACACACAAGTGCAAACATGCCATCTCGAACGACATTATCGGCTAAAGCGTAGTGACATTTCCCACTTGGTGTCACTAGATGGTAAGTAATCCGTGACATATCCTATGTGGCATTACACACTTACCAATACTAAGCATACGATAAGTCTTGTGGAAACACCGAAGCTCGCAGATATGCACATCGCTTGGCAGCTCATGTAAATGAAAACCGCATGAAATCCCAATCATCCATGGCATGAATATGTATCATTAACCGCCACACGAGCTACCAATGGGCATACACATAAGTGGAAAAATTGGCTTTATACGAATTCGATAGTATGGTTCTACTCTGATTCAAGAATATTCACAATCAATTCAAGTCAAGTATGTTCATCATCCGCACCATGACGGGAAAAAGTGCACACACACGTAACTTGTCGGAAAAGAGCCATCACATTAAAATCACACAATCAACACATCTGAGTGCTCAACCGGAACGACAGGAAAACAATATTCACAAGCATCACACATGCCCAAAAAGTTCACTGAATCACCTTCAACACATAAAGTGGGGAAAATATCGCACTAGATTGAATTCCATTAGCCAATCAAAGGTTAATTACCTAATATAAGGTATTTAAGCCTCATTATTGAAAATTGGTCAAAATGGGAAAACTCGTTAAAATTCTGATTTTTCTCCTTATGTTATGTTCACTAGATTTTTCTAGGTCTAAGGAAGTCATTGAGCAAGACTATGGTCCAAGACCGCTTCCTATGGCCTAAGAAAAGGGATGGATGAATATTTCATGCTAAGCCCATCCTTGGTTGCGCTTGTGCGGACTCGATTAAATTCATTTTTCAAATGTTAGAGAGCGCTTATTTCTAATATTGCTACCGAGCGCTGGGTCTCTAACTTTTGCGTAACTTAGTTTTGGAATGTAATCAGAATGGAGTTCCAATATTCCACTTAATACTTTCCAACCTAAAAACCATCAAAACCAGATAAGTGGCAAAATGTAGTTATTTTGTGTATATGTTTTGTGACACTTATCTCGTTTTGTTTGTTAATAATCGCTCAATAACCTCACTTTTAGTGTATAATCAAGTTTTAGTGTATTCGTATTATTTGATAGTTTTTCTTATCTTTGTAGGTATTCATTCATAATTGAGCATTGAGTAATAAAGTATCGACGTAACGGCTTCAAACACGCGATTTTGAGAAATAAAAGAGAACGATAAAACAAAGAATGAGTTTTTCAAATATTTAAATAGTCATAATAAAGACATGATGAGAGGAGGTTACTATTGTTTCACAATAAAGGCGTCGAGCTTACGATGTAAAACAAGCATGTTTTTGTTTATTTTTATGTTTGTTTACGTGTGTGGTGGCTTGTGTTTTAACAAGTTGAAATAGGACTTGCTCAATTTCAAATCTTCACTTTTCAACTTGTTAATTCATTTTCACCAAGTTTTTCGTATTGTTATTTGTATTCGGTTTTGTTTTGTCAAATTGTGTTATCCGCAAGCTCGTCGTGTTTAGCTTGGGGAGTTTTGTTGGATGTAAATTTTTTTTTCTAATTCTTTTATTGTTGTTTGGACTCCAATTTTGTTCTGGTCGCTTGAGGTTGCATTTTGTGATTTTCTGAGTTTGATCGTTTCAACTCGCGGATGTATGGTAATGATAGTTTCAAAGTTGGTACACGTCAAGTACTTACTCGCTATAACATAACATGTTTAGTACATTTATCATTTGTATAATTACCATGCCATTCATTATTTTTGCATTACTTTCTCATGAATTAAATCACTTTAGTTCCCTTTAACCATAAATGTGAGGAAGCTTTTCATTGTTTACATATGTCGGAGGCCACATTCTTGTTTTAACCGGATTTTATTATGTCTAATCTTTATTTTGTGTTAATTGTATGAATGTATGAAAATGATCAAGAAATTTTGTTTTATTTTGAGCACAACTACCTTGGCCAAATATTCAATTCACCTTGTGGTGTGTGAACCTTTGTTAACCCCTTTGAACTTTTATCAATATCCATGTTTATTTGAACTTGATGCTTGTCTATGAGTGTCAATTCACTTTTGTATGGATGTTGATTTCTTTGTTTTTGAAACCTCAACTATATGTTGTTGTATGGATTTTACCTTTCCTTAGAAAGTAGGGAGTATTCACACATTAATGTTGGTTGGATTCAAGTTAGAGAGAGAAATGTTTATATACTTATACCGTAGTTGGTATGAGGTTAAGAGAAAAAGAAAAAAAAAAAATGTGAAAAGAAAGATTAGAAAAAGAAAGAAAAAAAGAAATAAAAAAGCTTTGAAAAGAAAAAACAAAAGAGTAGGAATAATGTTAATAAGTGAGGTGTTTTTGTGTGAAATTTTGATGAAGAATAAGTTTGATTGAAATTATATTATTTGAAACTTTGTGAGTTGATCACTCCTTAGGTTTAGGAAAATTTTTGTTTTGATTAGTTTTAGGACTTATCACTTGTTTGTTAACTAAGCCACATTACAACCTTGAAAAGCCCCTTGTGATTCTTGCATTTGTATTTTCAACACGCTTTTGGATGAATGCATAATTTAGTCTTTTGTTTGCAAGATTGTGGAGGAGTTTTTTTTATCCTCACCATTGTGTGTTCTTCATCTATAGATGAATTTTTGCTAGTGTGATTCATGATTGAGCTTGTTTTGTTTTAGAATGTTTTGCATGATTTTGTACTTAGGATTTATTCGCTTATATGTTATTGTTGTAGTATAGTGGTAAGTTTGTATTAGTCGTATATTTTGCTCGAACCATACATTTGTTTTCCATTTTAAAATCTTGTTGATTCGTGATTATTTGATTATCATTCTTTTGCTTTGATTTATTTGACTTCGCTTGAGGACAAACAATGTGTCAAGTTAGGAGAGTTGATAAGTGGCAAAACGTAGTTATTTTGTGTATATGTTTTGTGGCACTTATCCGTTTTGTTTGTTAATAATCGTTGAATAACCTCACTTTAGTGTATAATCAATTTTAGTGTATTTGTGTATCATTTGATAGTTTTTCATATCTTTTGTAGGTATTCATTCATAATTGAGCATGGAGTAATAAAGTGTCAAGACACGCTCAAACGCCTGATTTTGAGCAATAAAAGAGAACGATAAAGCAAATAATGAGTTTTTCAAATCTTGATATTT
>CM038793.1:296135859-296229711 GCA_021764765.1 Vicia sativa
ATATATATATATATATATATTATTATTATTTTTTATTTATTTTATATATAATATATATATATATATATATATATATATATATATATATATATATATATATATATATTAAAACATATTATATTATTATTTTTTAATAAATTTTTTTGTATAAAATATATACAAAAATGATGTTTTTTTTTAAATTATAGTTTGCGTAAATTTCGATTTTTTTTAATATAAATTTACTTTATTAATTCAAAAAGCACTAAGAAACAAGCGATCCAAACCAGAGATCCAAATACAACATTGCCTACAATTCCAATGATCGATAAAAGTCAACAATCTAAAAAGAACAAAACTAGATTTCTACATCAAAAGGAATGCAATGTAAGGTTTGAGTTTCTTTTATTCCACCTCTATACACCAAAGTATCTATAATCCTCTTTCCTATACCTGTGATATCGACATTTTCCCCGAAACTTTTATTATTTCTAATCTTCCAAAGTTCATATAGTGTTTCTGATATTGCCATTTTAATGATAGCCGCTTTCACTCCCTTCCCATTCGATTTTTCAAAACTATAATTTAGTTTTTGTTATATATATACATAATATAATTCTGTTTTTTTAAAAAATTAATATAAACATAAAAATTTATTTTCTATACATAAAAATATTCTGTTTTTAATAATCTATTTTCATAATATAAAAATATTTTGTTTTTAATATACGTATAAAATATTCTGTGTTTTTTAATAAATATATAAATTTTCGTTTTAATTAATTTATTATATTTTATTTTCTGTTTTATAAATATTCTGTTTTATAAATATTCTGTTTTTATAAATATTTATTATTTTGTTTTTCATTAAGATAAAACATATATTATTTATAATAATATATCCTATTAATTTTAAAAATATAATATATATAATATTTTTCTATTAATGTTTAAAAACAACAATATATAATATATTCTATTAATGTTAATATTAATAATAGTTTTAATAATATTAATATATATTAATTTTAGTAATAGTTTTAATATATCAATTTTTTTTCTAATAGTTTTAAAATTTTCAATAAAAATATATATAATTTTCGTTTTTATTTTATTTACTATATTTTGGCCTGTATAGTCAGAGTAATGTTCATATAATTTTGGAACCAATCCGTTACCTAAGTCTTTATCAATCCTTGAGTAAATTGGTACATCAGACTACATGTTAAACCAAGTGAAATGATCCCATGTGCTATCCATTTCAAACAGACCCACTAATTCATCATGTCTGTTAGGTCTCTATACTCTTTATCATTCACAAAATTCCCTCTCAGCCTGTTAGTCACTTTAGTCCCATTGTTGAAGTCTTCAATGAGACACTAAGGACGTGTTTGCTGATACTGAATCTTTTCTATATCTTTCCACATTTTTTCCTTTTGCTCCAGATTGTTCATATATGGTATATATAGTTGGCAGCTATAGTGTTAAAACACCACGGTGAATCATTTGCTTTGTGCTCTCAATGTGCCTGATATCAACCCTGTTATCATCCCAATTCACCCATATTCTTCCATTGATATGTGTATTATAGTTGTCCAGACACTTCCCCAGGTTTTCACTCTATCTCTAACTCCTTTAGTTTTCATATTCTTCATTCTAGTCTCAAGAAGAATATTAATCTTAGGCCTAAGATTTTGGAGACGGGGATCTTATCTCCGTGATCTTTCCTATTTTATTTAGCCCATTTACATTCCATACAATGGTCATGGTACAGAGTATGGTACCACTAAATGATCCTTCAAAATCCTCATTGGTTCAAACCCATTCACACATTGCACTTGTCTTGGTGTTTCATATGTCATGTGTCATTTTCCTCTATCCATGTTTCTTTTTCCAACTTTTGTCCATTCATTTTGCTGCTCCTTTGAATTTGCATCTTCATCTCCCAACTTCTATGAAGTGTTTTTTAGTACTGGTTGCTTATGTTTTCTCTTGATCTGGTGGTTCTTTGGGGATCCATTGCTTAGTGGTTACTTGTATTCTCTCAGACTTGTGCCCCACTTTCTGGCCTTTTTCTTAGAATATGGGCTTCCATTCATATTCCACAGCCTATTTCATCTATTCTCCTTCATTATCTCGAATGGTTATCTCGATGATGGGTTCCTGGGTGATGTCTATTTCCACCTGTATGCGAGCATAAGAAATATGATATCTATTAGCAATACATTCATCTACAGCAAGAGGTGTACCTAATGTTCTTCCTATGTAATCAAGCCAGTGGCACTCCATAGATAAAATGGAGTTGAGGAGTTTTACTCAGATTGGTAGTGTTCGAAGCTTGTCCTTCTTCATATTGAAATTCCACTTCCATTATCTGAGTAGCATCAGCATGTTGCGAATAGTGTAGGGCTCGTTCATCATCACTGTAGTACATATCCGGTACCCTATCCTCATTGTAGTACATATCCGGTACTTTCACAAAATTCTAGAATCGTATCATGTGTTGTTTGATTGTATTCATGCTTAATTCTACGCCTAACACATATATTATCAAGGATGAATCCTAGAACTTTACCTCTTTCATGATATCTTCAACTTCAATTCGATGTTCACTTTTAGTGATCCCAAATTCCATTACCCTTCCATTGTTAGGGTTTATGTTATCTTTTAATGCATCAACCCAAAACTTTCGAGGTTAATTTGGTTCTTCTGATTGTTTCATCTTTAGGGTTTTTGTGGTATTTGATTCTTCATGTTCAACAAGTAGAAGACTTCCATGACAATAAAAAACTATTGAAGTTGAGGTCAAGATATGATAGATGTCTAAAGAATGTCTCCAGAACTATAATGATTTTATAGAAGATAATGGATGAAAACACATTTTATCGAAATTTTCATTGAGTTTGTAGAGCAAGGTTGGTTCCAAAGCAACATACTTGGTTGAACAATTTCCACACATGAATAGAATTTTATATGTATGGAGGGTTACATCTCTTAATCGATACAAGGTATCATCAAGTGTGCACTTTTTCTAAGAAACAAAGGATAAATATGGTGAGAGTTCCAATATTCCTGGAGGTGAAAATGAGAGAAAAGAGTGACGGAGTGTACATAACATTAAATGCGAGAGTGATGGGTGGGAGTAAACGCATTTCATTGATGGAAGCATCGTTAGGGCCCCACTGTGTGGAGCATAAGATAATATCATTGCTTGGAAAATAGGAGTCGACATACAAATGTTTGCACCCAACCTTTGATTAGAGGCCCAATTCGACATCCAAGGCCCAAAGAAGAAAAACTTTGATGAAATATTAGTGAACTTAAAATTCCTTATGCTCCTCATATTTCACAATTGCTTCATTCCCAAATTAACCCTAGTGGAACTAAAATGTCACACCTTCTATCTCAATTGAAACCCCATATCCGTGTATCGAGGAGTCGAACTAGTGCGGTGTGAAGCTCAAACAGCTTTTATAGGAGTCTCAATAAACGATTCTGATGTTAACAGAGGAAATCTAATTTTAAAGTCATTAGAAAGTGTTCCAAAGAAAGTATGGAGTATCATTAAAGAATTGGGAGTTAAGGGTGAAGAAGATGATGAAGTGTTTGAGGGTGTAATCCGAGAAATGGAGGTGCGGGCTGAGAGTCGAGGGAGAAGGAGACAACTACATATGTACCATGAAGATAGGAACGCATAAACATCGTGGGGAGGGGAACTCGTGAAGAGGAGCAGAATTTTTCAAGTCATTAAGAAAGCCAATGTAGATGTCATGTTTATCCAAGAAACGAAGATGGTTAAGATGGAAGACAAAATTGTCTTCTTTTACGGGGATCCGTGGATCCGTGAGTGGTCACTAGAGCGGTTGGAAGGTCCTGGAATCCTAACTATCCTGAAGAATGTGGTAATATTTGAATTCAATTCTCGTGCAGAGGCTCTTAGGAATAATGGCTAGGTTAAAAGGAAAAATTCACTACTTTATCAACATCTATTCCCCATGTTCGTTGGTGGACAAAAGGAAGTTATGGTTGGAATTTTGGGTTGGCGTATTAGAGAAGGGATAGTGGATTGTTGAGGTGACTTCAATTCAATAAAAACGAGGAGGAGGGGAGGGTCGCTGTGAAACTAAGAGTGGAAATGGAAGAGTTCAATAGTTTTATTGAGGCGTTGAAGTGGTAGATGTTCAAGTTCGGGAAATATATACACATGGATGAAACCGAATGGAAAGGCTAGCAAATGATTGACAAAATCTTATTATCAAGAATTGGTTCATAATTAGGAGTAGTGGCCCAAGAGGTGGAGACAGACATCCCACGCTGTGGTTGAAATCAAGCTCCCTAGATCGGGGTCCAAAGCCATTCAAAGTAAACAATTGTTGGTATAACCATAAGGATTTTCAGACTTTGTAGAAAGGGAATGGAAGGAGAATCACACAAAAGGCAAGAAGGCCTCGTGACTTAAAGAAAATTGAAGTCTCTAAATAGATTGTGTTGGTGGAATGCAAATGTATTTGGGTGGATAGACTGAGGATGCAAGAAGATGTCAAGCAACTTAATGTGTTAAGACCAAACATCAAGTCAAATATGCAAGCCCCAAATGTTCAAGAACTGAAGCCAAAACTTAAAGAAAGAAACATCAAGAGAATATGTGGAAAAACATTCACTATAAAGAGAGTCTTCTCAAACAAAAGTCAAGGTATAAGTGGATTAGGAGGAGATAACAATTCAAAATTCTTTCACACTACTATGTCGGTTCAAAACAAAGCGCAGCTTATTGTATAAAGAACTCGTAAGAAAGAATGGTAGAATCGGTAAAGGAAATTAGGAGGCAATAAAGAAACATTTGAATCCAGATTTCAAAATGCGATCCATGCTATCCACTCTTAAGAACATCCGCTTAACAGCTTTATCACCTCAATGGAAAGTCCGAAGGTAGTTTATCGAGGAAGAAATAAAAATGCGTTGTTTGAAGGAGACGGAGACAAAAGCCTGTGGACCGAATGGTTTCGATTTGAAATTTATGAAAAATGGAGTATCAGTGGGAAGCGATGTGGGGTTTATCCAAGAATTTCATAACTGGGAAAACTACCAAAAGCTTCTACTTCTTCGTTTTATGTTGATACCGAAATGTGAAAACCCGTTTCCTGAAGAATACTGCACTAATTTGTTTAATTTCGGCTTTCAAAATTGTCAAAAGTTTTAGCAATAAGTCGAGGAAGTGTATTGGTAAACTTGTATCTAACAATTAAATTGCTCATCCCTCGAGACAACACTGATGGGGTTCGGTGACTAACGGTCATTGACTTCAAAAAGAAATAAGAGGAATTGCTTATTATGCAAAGTAGATTTTGCACAAGCATACATGATTGTGGACCGGAATTACTTAAGAGGTATGATGAAAATGA
Source organism: Vicia sativa (assembly GCA_021764765.1). Lineage (NCBI taxonomy): Eukaryota > Viridiplantae > Streptophyta > Magnoliopsida > Fabales > Fabaceae > Vicia > Vicia sativa. The sequence goes on from CM038793.1 coordinate 296,141,241, forward strand.
TGGGGTTCGAGCGGGCGCGCACTGATGGAAGCAGTAGTGTTTACAAGTTCAATGACTATTCGTCAATGAAGTCCAATAAGAATTTCAAGCCAAGAGAATTAAGACAGGAGACCCCCTTTCACCATTTTTGTTCACCATTGTAGTAGTAAGGTTTGAGAATGGTCGAGTGTCGTTAAGAGGTTGTACTAAGGATTTAAAGTGAATAATAAAGTTGAATATAGTCTCTTACAATTTGCGATGACACACTCGATTGGCGAAGGATCTTGGTCAAACTTCCGGACTATTAAGGCTGTTCGAGAGGCTTCAGATGGTTTCCGGATTGAAGATAAATATGAGCAAAAGCAACTTATATGGACGGCATAGAATCAGAATGGTGGCAAGATCTCACCTTCCAGCGAGTTGGTCAATTTCCATTTAAATTCCTAGGATTATATGTTGAGGTAACCATAGGAGGCTTGTTTTTGAAACCGGTTCTCAACAATTTCAAATCCAAACTGTCATCTCGAGAAGCGTAATTCTATCAATAGGTGGAAGAGTAACTCATTGAAATCGTGATTGTCAAATCTTCCTATATACCAGTTAGCTTTTTATAGAGTACCGGTTAAGATCGTTCGTCAAATCACAACTATCCAAAGAAATTTTCTGTGGCAAGGAGCGGAGGACAAGAAGGGAGTGGCTTGGGTGAGCTGGAAAAACATTTGTAAGACAAGAGAGGAAGGTGGACTCGGGATTAAGGACACAGCACAATTCAATAAAGCGTTATTCAGAAAGATTTAAATCATATTTTTGTGCATTGCCCAAGTTTGAATTCACTTTGAGGAAGTTATATCATTGGTGGAATTGGAATTTGTTCAACAAGATGATCCGCAGCGACCAATCATAAAGTTTGTAGACGCATTGAATGGAAAAGTACCAAGAAAGAACGGAGGGAGTATTTGGTTGACACCGGTGCATTGGAAACAAAGGAACGAATAGTTTTCAATAACGCAGTAAGTGATCTCGATGAACTGTACTACAATATTCTATGGTTTTCTTGGTGGTGGCTAGCAATTGATGCGAAAGAAAGAATCCAATGTATTCATGGTATGAATGGTTTAAAAAACGTAATTATGTTTATAAGGAATTTCGTCAAATTTCAAAATTTTATGTATCTTTTGGGTTGAGTAATACTCCTTTATTAATCCAAGTTTCTTATCAAAAAAATTCCTATGGAGGGTTAGAGTAGTATTTATATTCTAATATTTTAAAGGTCGTTAATATTTTCTATTGTGCAAATCAACCTAATCCAATTTGATGGTAACGCTGTGGATCAGGCCTTCAATTATTATCTAGAAAATGGAAGGATTATGATCCATGAGAAGTGGAATCTAGAAAATCAAAGTTTATCATTTTAAGATTTATTACTTTTAGTAAGTCTCGTTAGGAAGGAAGAATAAATTCTTCAAGAAACACGCTTTAGAAACTAGGGCAAGAAAGATTCAATTTGAGATGAACATTCATGCTATGGATAATAGTACTGAGAGAAAACAATTATATATACATATTATTATAATTTGATCCATAATAAGGTTTGAAGGAATATTGTACCTTCTCAAAGGTACAATTTTGTTGGCCTTTAGTGTTATGCTTTAGTGAAGGGTGTAAACTCTAAATCGATACTTTATAGGCATTTGAAAGTATATGGAGTCAAATATGGTTAAAGAATTAATCATGCTTGTAGGCTTTGTTAGAATTAATCATACTTAAAGAATACTATTGAAAGTATATGGGTTCAAATATTGGATAATGAATACAACATGGGTAGATAGCAACAAAGTGATTGATGGGTAAGTTGTCATCACTATATTTTAAAATCAAGGTGGAGTATCGTAAGTATGTCATGTCTTGAAAAATTTAATTCGTTAGAAATCAAAGTCAAGAAAGCCAAAAAGCACGAAAGGTCGAGAATGGCGTCAAAAGCGCGATGGTGAGTTAGTAGCAGTTGTTCGCAACAACAATCGAAGTCATAAGGGGAGCTTTGATGATTTAGGTGTGGTAAATCGAGCATGGAGGGAAGTCCTCGACTATTGGGTCTAGTTTCGGTTCACCAAAGTCAAAGCTTATTATTTTAATTCACATATTCTTTCGATGATAGTCCATAGTATCAAATTTAATGTTAGAAAAAAACTCTAATATAAACTAAATTAAAATAAAAGATATTATAAAATATCTCCAATAATCTAACATGTTGTTTTTGGAATGTATATGTTGAATTTCTAAAGTTTTGTCCATTCTATTTCTCTATTAACCTAATTTTTTTAAAAGAAATAATAATTAAATTCCATAAAAAAAGTTATAAGCAAAATTACTTTAATTAAAATTCAATCCAAATCCAGAAATAGTGTCCAAAAAGATTTGTCCCTTTGTATTTATTCCTTCATTTCGATATATAATTAAACTGTTTCTATGTATACAGTGACACAAAAATGTATCACAGCAAAAGAAGGAATATAAAAGCAAATCAAGACACACAGAACAGAATAATATTGATATGACCCAATATTCTTTTTACCTCTACCTCATAGCAAGGGACAACCGTGCATGTCTATAAATATAACCCCAACTATATATTTGTTTATAGCTCAACTGAGATTGGTGAGGAACTTTTCATGTTCCTCAAAGGCTTCCGGTATTCAGTCATATATTAAATACTTGAATGCTGGAAGGTTTTGTAGGAACTTGATAACTTCTTCTAAGTGAATATTGAGTACAAAACCTATTCATTTTTATTTAGATTTTATCTATCAGTCTTTGGTTGTCCCTGAGAACAACAACTCTGCTGAGGCTATCCAAAGGTTCCCTGCAAATCAATATGCCATCGCCCATCGCTTGGAGGGTAAGAGTATTTTATTTATTTAAAAATGGTTTTTTAGAGATAAAACTCATATATATATATATATATATATATATATATATATTTTATATATATATATATATATTATACGTTATTTCGGATCAAGTAATTTGTATTAGTTCTGGTGGTTATGAGATTTAGTCTGATTTCTAATTGGTTGGCATGTAATTCCTTTGGTTCTTGTCCGCTTCTTTTCTGTTGGGTTGTAGGAAAATACCTGATGGAAACTGAGTTTACATATAAAGAAATTAAATTTTAAATAAATTTAAAATTTTCTCTCTATCCTACTCGATCACAATTCAATTAAAAATTAAATTTTAAATAAGTTTAAAAAGATTTATTTTCATTAAAAATTTTAAGAATATAAATTTTGATTTGTTTTCATGCAAATATATCTCTAACTTGTATATGTTTGTTGACATGTTTTCATGTTAGTTTTCTAGACATTCCTTTGCTTTAAAATTATCTGTATTTTGAATTTTTTAAAACTTTTATTATTAATATCTTACTTTTATAAAAATTAATTTAATTACTATATTTTCCTTATTAATTATACAGTGTACTGTTTATTTTATGAATTTACTTCATTGTAAATTGTAGTTCATCTCTTCCCACCAAAAAGAAAGTGGATAGCACTTAAGGAAAAGCAAATATTGATGCATATTGTAATTTAGCAGATGTTAGAAAATAGTTCTATTATTTTTAAGGAAAAATAATATATCTACATATATGGGTTAACAATCTCAACCAAATTATTTTTAAAAATAGTCTTAATTAAAATAGTTTTAATGACTGACAAATTTTTCACATATAGATATATTTACATAAAACTAAAATGGAGAAAACTACGAGGCTATGTATGATCAGAATTACGTAGGTCATTTAGTGATGTGATACTATGGGTAGAAGTTATCGATCACGATATTTCTTGGATTGAAAGTGTTGATCTTGAATCACTGCCATTGATTGGTATTGATCTTGAATTGACCTATTTAATCTTTGTTACGATTGTTCAAAGGGTACTGTGATGGTTAGCACTCCAAACACCCAAATCGATTTTAGAGTTTTAAATAATTATAATGTGAGTGGAAATTAGAGATTGTGTACATGAAAATCTTTCTGTAAATGTATTTATACCTTGTACTTGGTGGAGTAGGTTGGACAAGTGGGTCTTATGTTATTTTATAGGAAAAGATATCATGATATTGTGTGTGAGATATACTAGTACACTGTGCTCAAACATGAAAGCAACATGTGGAAAATAATGTATAAGTATGAGATGCACTTAAGCTTAAAGGTGGTGAATAAGGTTTTACTAATTTTCTCAGTATTTTGTAGGTGTTCTTATTCTTTTCTTTTCCCACAATAAAGTGTATGGACATTAAATAGTAATGTAGAAAATAAAATGCAGAAAAGTAAAAGATACACAATAAATTATATTAGTTCCCTTATCAACCAATGTTCCGTCTAGTGCATTCACACCTCTGAAAGATTTCACTATATTATATCTTTTAACAACATCACACAAAACTCTTACAATCTTCTAATTAACAAAATACACCAAGTTAAAATGGACTTTGAATCTCCCTAATTCAAAGGATTTTTTACAACAAACAAAAAGAACATTATTTCCTATTTGAGAATATATGCAGAAAGTACACACATTTTCTTTAAAGAAAATGTCACCACTCACTTGGTGAATAATCTATAATATACATAAATTTAGTATTCGTAATTTTGTATTCTTTCCAATATTCTGAAAATATAATATTCTATTTCCAATGACTAATTCAAAAATATGTTAATATTGATTGCTCAATGGTTTATGAAACTTTTTTTTTCTAATGTATGGAATTATGGTGTAAAAGTTTCTAAGTAATTATGTATGAACACTTGAAAAACAGTAACAATTATTTTAGAAATTGTGATGAAACAAGTGTCTTATCACATATGATTTCTTTAGTCTTTTGTCCATCTTGATGTTGACTTTGTTCTTTTTTAGAAGTGTAGGGCCTTCATTTTTGACATGTCATATTATTTCAAGTTCAAAACAAGTAACCTTCATCATTTAATTTTGCTTTTTCTTTTTTATTGATTTCCATTGTACTCCTTTCCTTCCTTAAAAGAATTTTTCAAATTTCTTGATTATATCATCTTCTTCATAACTAGTGGATTGAGATTCATCCTCTCTTGATTACTATCATAGCCTTTGAGTGTAGTTTTTAAGGAAATACTTTTGGATTTCTATTCTTGATCTTCATGTTTTTCTAGCCTGTTCAATCTCATGTTCATGAAGTTTAGTGAACAATATTGTGGAAGACATTTTGGAGAGACTTTTCGCTTTCGATATAGTTGTTACCTTTGGTAGCCATGCACTTGTCAACGATCTAAGAACTTTGATATATCAATCATTATTTGTGAATGTTTCTCCAAGTGCCAAATAATTTGTCAAATGATATTTCAAATCATTTGTTGTTATTGCCACCATCTAAAAACAAGAATAGCAAAGGTCGTAATCTCCGGATCAAAAATTAAGTTACCTTTACATGTTCGATGTGAATCGAAATATTAGATGCAACTTAAGAGAGAGGGGTGAATTAGGTTTTCTGATTTTTCTCGTTATTTTGCGGTGGGTTCTTATTCTCTTTTTTCGACAAAAGTGTATGATAATGATATTGGAAATATTACAAGGGGTGGGGAAATAGTCTCACATTGAATAAGAATGTGGTGACTGAGATTTATAAGTGGAGAATCCACTTACCTATGACCTTAAGGCTTTAGGTGGACAAGTGGTGTGTCTCCCATAAAGGTGTGTTGCTCAAACTAATATCCCGAATTAAAGAATGCTCCTCGCCGATCCTCCCCAATTGTTGCGCCAACAATTGGTATCATGAGCCTTTGATTTCGAGAGAGGGACCGAAATATCGTATCGAAAGGAATCTCCACATAGGCAAGGGTAAAAGTCCCGCATGTTGGTAGAGGTGTCTCGTTGAAGAAAGTCAACGCAGTGTGTGGAGGGCAAGATTGTGGTGACTCACACTGAGGGGAGTATTGAAAATATTGCAAGTGTGAGAGTGGGAAATAGTCCCACATTGAATAAGAATGTGGTGACTTGAGATTTATAAGTGGGAGAACCCACTCACCTATCACCTTAAGGTTTTAGGTGGAAAAGTGGTGTCTCCCATAAAGGTGTGTTGCTCAAACGGAATGTATCGAATTAAAGAATGCTCTCGCTTAACCCTCTCCATTGTTGTGCTAACAATTGTCATACCAACAAATGATAGGCACAAGAAATTAAAAGTGGAGAAAAATAAAAGTGCAAAAAGTAAGAGAGGCACAAGAAATTATACTAGTTCCCTTATCAATCGGGTGTGTACATTTGTCTAATACTTTAATGTATGATTACTTTATTTATGTTATATATTTGTATATCTTCATCCAATGATCAATTTAATAATTTGTAACAATAATGCTAAATAGTATGGTAAAATTTTGAATTTATATCTAAAAGAACGTTTACAATGTAGAAATAACAATTATTTAGACATTGTGACGAAAGACGTGTATTGTAATATGAAAAGCACTTGCTTTAAATGCATCACTAGATGCCTCTTGAACAGTAGCAATTTTAGTTTTGATGATTTAAATTGGTTAGGAAAATATTTTATTAACAATTGCAATGTAAAGAAAATCATATTGGTTCATTTCACAAAGCTTCAACTCAATAATTTCTTTACTAAGTCAATCAATTGTTTTTAAAAATTTTAAAATTTAAAAATCAATTAATTGTTAACGAGGATCAACTGATTAGGTTCAAAATTATAGGAAAAGGAGTAATAATTGTTTTAGATCAATCGATTGGCACATGAATGAAACTGAATTGAAAAATCTGAAAACCAATTGTTTTAAATGTAATCATTAAACGACTTTAAACTTTTAAAATTTTGAGAGTAATTCATGCATGAATGTTTAAGAAACATATAATGGTTTAGCTGAAAATATTTTGATCACCTAAAATTTATATACATATGAATTACCATTAATAATTATGATTCAACTTTGATTTCCAAAGTTTATGCAATCTTGATATTTGATTCCAATCTTTTTTTGATATTTTTCATTGATGTTTTTTTCTCCATCAAAACTAAATTAAGATAGATGATGAATATCTTGTTCACATAATCTCCTTTAGTGTGTACATTTTGTCTCATCCAAGCTATTGTCTGCTGGGTAAATCTCGCTTTGATTGAAGATTTGTTTTTTATTTATCTAATCATGTTTAGTCGCTATGTGCTTTACCAAATAAGGAAGATTTTTCAAAAGATCATTAGAACAAATATCAAAATAGATTAATTATGATAAGATCAAGATCTAACCAATCAATTATTCCAATCAACATAATGAAAAATTTGTTACTTGCACTTGTGGATTGTCAATTCTATTCAATGGCGGATTCCCTAATAGGCTTTGAAGCTGGACCTTATTTCTATTTAAGAAAAGAATTCATTGTAAAGACTTAGACCTTGTCGAATCAAGCTAGACGTGTTTGATAGTTTGAGTTTATTTGTTTTGTTTTGTTGTACTCTTTCTTGACTTTTATTCCTATGTTAAGTAAAAGAGTATTGTGAGTTGTAATTTTGTTCTACCATTTTAAAACTATTGTAATTGTCCAAAACACTTGAGAATGTTTTGGTGAAAAGGATAGGGTCTATTCATAGGGATTCTTGAATTAAAATTGCAGGTTATAAGAAAAAATAATATTGAACTAAGAGAGTTTAGATCAAATTATTTGTATATATGTTTATTAAGTGGATTTTCTTGAGTGAACACTCTCCAAACATATGTGGTTTTGCACTGAATTGTAATTTTATGTTAATTTACTTATTTTCTTATTATTATCATTTTACTTATTACACACTACACTTCATACGAATAGTTACCACATTGTGTCTAACATCTTGTCATTTGACAAATAGAATTTCAAAGAATGTTGTAAAAAGAGAATGGTGATATTAAAAGTAACAAATTTATAAATTTAATTAATATGTGTAAAAAGATAGAGTTTAATAGATATGCATCGATACTTTAATCGTCATCTAATAGAAAATCAACACTAGTGTATCCTGTATTTTTAAAAAATAAAATAAAAGCGTGATGTGACTAAATACATAGTTGTGATTGATTGACGAGTGCATCACCTATTTTGGGAGTTGATGTAAATATGTTATTGATCAAAATGTTGAATATTAACGAATACATGAAATTATTCATCAAAATATTGAATATTAACGAAACATAAAGTTAATGATCAAATTATAGAATATTAACGGAAACATGAATTGATTAAAATATTAAATATTAACGGAACATAAAATTAGTGATTAAAATGCTAAATATTAACGGCAACATAAAATTATTCATCAAAATATTGAATATTAACGAAAATTCAATTACCTTCAATTATGTATTCAATTTTTATAACATATTTTTTTCATTAATTATGCATTTAATTATTTTTTAATAATCATTAAAATGACATTACAACATATCACATCAAGACACATGCTAAGATATCCTACTAATTTTAGAATATTATAACAACCAAAATAATAATTTAAAAATGTACCTAATCTCTAGAAAGTTTCGTCAATATAATTTTTGAATTCTTCAAACTAAATAATATTATATTATGGATAAATTTAAACTCCACAAAATCGTTTTATCTAAGTATTTTAACTCTTTAAAATCTTCTATTTATAAAAGTTCTCTTTCCTTTTTCACCAAACTCTTAAATAAATTCTTAATTGAATGTTTTGGAAGCATGAAACACACATAGATCTTCTAAAGAAACTCATTCACAAAATATTCAATTTAATTGTCTCATCGGACACACTTCTGTTGTTAGGACAATGGGAGGAAGAAGTGTGGTGTAAGAAAATCAAAAAATCATATAAAACATTTACAAGAGAATAAATTAACTAACAAAACATTTCATTAAAACGAATGCCAGTCATAATTATGATCAAAGCTTTAGTAACCCATCAAAGGATCCCACGATTCTGGTCAATATATTATAATCAATAAATATTACTAATCAGACCGCAACCATATAATTCATGAAGCCTAAAATAACCAAACGATCCCATGGCATTAGAAACCATGCCATGATTGATGATTTATATCATGATTTATCTATTTGTTTTTTAATTTGACAGATTCTACATAGTATATTTGAGATATGCAATTGCCTGAAATGTGATTACTATAAACATAAAAATGCGATTGGTAGTTGACATTCATATATCCCCGATCTTTAGCATCCCGTGAAGAGAATCATAATTATATATAAAACATTCATTTTGATCTTGACTTTCATGGAGAATAAGTTGATTAATTCTTCCTGAAGTAAGCACAGATAATTATACAAAGAAACTTTTTGGTTTAGCAGACTTAGATTTCATAAACTCGTTAAGATTATAGCAATTTTCGAGATTCAAAGAGCGCTTACAAAGCTATTAAAAGCGGTACAAGGATAAGTCTTCAAGTCAGTTTTAAGACTCCAAAAATGCATAAAGTATTATCATAACCATTTGCATTTAGCATATTTGGTTTCCTAGCACTAAAATCACTTGATTTTTACAAAGAATTTTAAGGCTTATAAATAACGTGCATCTCCTAGGTTCACGAATGTAGTTTTTAAAAAGATTGATTTTGCCATCTAAAAGTAAGTATGTTATTTACTTTTTTATGAATGTAGGTAAAGTTGCAATCAATGGATTAATAATTGTTGTTATTTATTTTCTCGCAACTTATCATAATTGTGTAATTGTTTTTGTTGAAGTTATCGATTTGATCCTAGTGTCACAACATCCGGTTCGACATTTGGAATCTATGAGCCAAAATTTTAATTAGCATCGAGCATGCACAATGTTCTCCTTACGATGAGCTCCGAGAAGTTACTTTCTCGTGTCATGGACAAGGAAGAAAGATTCAACAATAGACCACCATTTTAGATGGAACCAACTATGACTATTGGAAGGCTCGATGATAGCATTCTTGAAATTTGTGGACAATAAAACATGGAAGGCTTTCATAAAAAGTTGGAATCATCCCGTTGTGAAGGACAAATATGGATTGAAACTTTAAAGCCGGAAGAGGATTGGTCTAAAGAAGAAGATGAACTTTCTCTTGGAAATTCCAAACATGTTCAAACTAATAAATGATGTACTATGCCCAAAGATGCTTGGAAAATTATCAAAACTACTCATGAAGGTACATTTAAAGTCAACATGTCTAGACTTCACTTCTTACTACCAAATTTGAGAATTTACGATGAATGAGAATGAAAGAATCCATGATTTTCGATGAACATCATTGACATAGCAAACCTTTTAGTACCTTAGAGAAAAGATGATTGTGAAGTTGGTTAGAAAGATTCTCATATCTCTTCCTAAGAGATTTGACATGAAGGTGACATCCATTAGAAGCTCAAAACATTAGTAGCATGAGATTGAATGAATTAGTTGGATCACTTCAAACATTTGAATTAGCTATCAATGGCAACTCGAAAACAAAAACTAAAGTATAGCTTTTGTATCCAACCTTGAAAAATGAAGAATATCAATGTGACCGGATATCGAGGAAGGAATTTCAAATACTATTGTTCTATTTGAAAGGCAATTCAACAAAGTTCTAAGTAGATTGGACAGAGGACAAGACCATATGTCAAGAACATATCATCCGACATCAAAAAAACAATGATTTTCATATAAGTGCCAAAACTAAAGAAAACTTAGTCTTGATAAAGGTGTTCAATGTTATGAATGTGAATTTTTGGTCACATTAAGTCGAATATCCTACTTTCTTAAAAAGACAAAAGAAGGTCTTTATGTGTCTTGGTCCGTGATTAATTAGAAGATGAAACTAAAGTTGAGATCACAAACATTTAATCGCTCCTCATTGGAAGATGGGGATCCGATGAAGAATCTTGTGAAGAAGAAGGCTTTAAGGCGTAAGAAAACATAAGGAGACGATTTCTCAACCAAGGCATAAGGAAGAATTTTGTTGACATCTCTAATCTCCAAGATGAAGTGTCTTTGTTGACCTCAAAATTTTAAAATATGATCAAGTGCATAAGGATGTTGAACAATGGTTCTAAAGTGTTGGATAAAATCCTTCAAGATATAGAAGGAGGCAAAAGGTCTACTGGTGTAGGGTTTAATTATCATTCTCTACAAATTAAAAAGAAAACATATATGGTGAAGTTTGTTTTTGCTGGAATAACGAATGAGAGCATGATGTTTGATCGATGTCACATCCTATAAAGCGCCAAGAAACTCTACCAAGAACCAAGCTACAACTTTGAAATGTCATCTTTGTGGAATCATGGTTACATAAAACCATTTTGTTATAAAATGTATGGTTTTCCAAAGCATACATATAATCCTAGGGAGAATTATGTCAGGGTTAAAACTAGAAAGGAATGGAAAGTAAAGGATAAAGTTACTAGTCTCATATCCCACACCTCTCTCGTAGTTTCATCGGAGAAGACCGGTACTTTGACAATGGATGTTCCAGACATATGACTGGAGTGAAAATTTCTTGGTGGATATTAGGTCTCACACCACGAGTTTTTTGAACTTTTGGTGATGGTGCAAAAAGGGAAATCAAGGGAGTTGGAAGACTTGCCAATGAAGGTTCTCCAAAGCTTGATGATGTTCTACTTGTGAAAGGTATATCCGTTAACTGATAAGTATTAGTCATTGTGATCAAGGATTTAAAGTAAATTTCACTAAGTTTGAACGTGTGGTCACTAATGAGGGGAATGAAGTGATTATGCGAGGAACCAGGTCTAAAGATATTTGTTATCTATGGACACCTCGAGTAATTACTTGTTCTTCCACATGTTTAATGTCTAAGGAAGATGAAGTCAAGCTATGGCATCAAAAACTTGGTCATTTTCATCCAAAAGGCATAAAGAAGATTTTTTTTCTCAAGAGAAGCTATTAGAGACATTCCTAAACTCAAAATTGAGGAAGGAAGAATTTTTGTGAGTAAGGAAGGCATGAAGTTATCACCCAATATCTGACTTCTTCAAAAGTTCTAGAACTACTTCATATGGATTTAATGGGACCTATGCAAGTAGGAAGCCTGGTGGAAAGGGTTATGCATGTTTTATTTATTATATTTTTGATATTCACTTAGGATGAATTTATATAGAAAAATATATGTTTTGATGTTTTAAGGATCTATGTCAAAAACTTCAAGAGAGAAAGAAAGTGGGATAATTTAAGGATCAAGGAATATAAGAAAGATAGTAAGGATATTTGTAAATCTACTGTGAAAGATTTCATATAAAATTTCTCCTATTTTCCTTCATCAAAATACTACCAAAAGAAATGAAGAGAAGTATAAGACATTCATGTTTCTTCTTCATTCAAACACACCATAAATCAGAGAGAGGAAGAGAGCTTTAAGAAGAATAAGAAGAACATAAGAAGAACAAGAGACAGAGGAAGCTTCAGCTAAGCATCACCATGGATCATAAACTGATTGGGTTGATTCTTATTATATTGTTATTTTCATAGATGTATTTTATTTGGTGAAATTGAAGTTGATTTATAGTTGAAGAAAATGAATGTTTAGAAGAGTATTTAGGCTTATATATTTGTTAGCTTGTGAATATATATTGAAATGAAAGAACCATGGTAAAGATGGAATCTAATAAAAATGAAGTTTTATGATTCAATTATATAACAGCCTTTTCAAAATGGAATTTTATGAGAATCCAAAATGTGTTGTGAATAATTTTAAGAAAAATGATGTTTTAAACTCAATGATGAATAACCAATTTGATCTTATTGAAAATTGACATGAATCAAATCATTCCGATCTTCAATCAATCGAAATATCAATCAACAAAATACCAACTAATTATTGAAATGATCTTGCCTGATTTTTATGATGACAATGTAATTACTTCAACTAATCTGATTTTTAGATATCAACCTCAACCTGATGATTATGATTAATCCTTAAGGAATGGCTTTCCAATCATTATAGTGTTTGAAATTTTGCTTTTGAATTCCATGAGCAATGAATGATGTAGGGATTCTAACTAATGACGATGTTGATACAAAGCTGGGATATTGGAACAAATGTGATGATTTATTAAATGTTGATAAATGTCCAGGAATGTAATTTGATGATGATGAAATAAGGATCATTGAACAATGGATATATTTATCTTGTTTGATGAATTATCGATGAGTTATAATTTGAATGAATGATATGTTGTTTATAGTTGTTTTATTCATCATGTACTTGCAAGGGATGTATGAAGAAAGTTCAAGATGCTTTATGGATGTTTAAAAAGTGTCAATACTTGAGTGGGTATCACATAACAAGTTGTCATGAGCAACCAATTTGATTGTTTCCATATTTTCTGATGAATGTGTTGAAACAAGATAAGGTCCTTTATGTGATTAAAGAATAAACTCCTAGATAATAGTGTGGTATAAAAGTTGGCATGAAATTTCTTGATGAAACAAGCAAATATGATGGATGATGTCGTGATGGCTTTAGAAAAGCAAGATGTTTAGAATGGACGATGTTTATGTTGTTCATATTATCATAGATATATATTGATGTTGTGTTTGGATGGGTTATAGTGATGTGATAAACTTAATGATGGTTCACGGTATCTTTATGCTCGCATAGCTTTTGCTAACCGCATGCTTTAGTAATGAAAAGATTATCACCTGCGTTGTTAGTACTTTAATGTTGCTACGGAAAGTAAAGCTAGTTTAAAGCGAAATTGGGACGTATGGTTTTAGGAAGGTTGAGGATAAGTAACTATAGGTTTAAAATTAAATTTTGAAATGTAAATAGGTGAGGTTTAATATGGTGGAATAGCAATCTAATCGCTTATATTAAACTATATATATTATCATGCTCAAATATGTTTGAGTATCAATTAATTGTTTTACCTAAAATTCTAACACAGTTTCATGGTTTTACTCGTTATCATTGTCGCCTATACAACTAATAAATTTCGTTGTTTATAGTTGTCTTTGATGTTTCTTTATGTATAAGAATTATACTTTGAAAAGCTTTTTCAATTTATTAAAAAATGCTTCTAACTTTGAATCAAATTTCTTCCTCATCTAGTATTCCGACTTTACTTTATCAATAACCTCTTTACTGTTTTCATTGTAACGCCTATTTAATTTCAAATTTAAATTACTCGATTTTGTTATAAACTTAGATTGTTAAGTTATTAAAGTTTCATAAGTTGTTGTTGATGATTTTTAATTCACTTATATTTATCCGAAATAAATGTCTTTGATGTTTTCCTGGTTAAAATTAAAGAGAAAGAAAGGATTTAAGATCAAAATGAAACAAATTTGTAATACGATATTTTAAATATTTAATTAATATTGAATTTTCTTTTAATGTAATAAATAATTATGCAAAATAATAACACATAAATTAAATTCGCAAATCCAATACTTGTCACTTAATACCTGGAAATCATCCATTAAAGTAAGTATCTAGTTGAAAAAAAACTACCTAAAATAATAATGTATTGGTAAATTATATTTTGATGTTAAAAAAATGAATCTGAAAATGAAGAAAATTTCTATGATTAAAGAGAAAAATAAGAACAAGGAATGATGGAAATCATTGATTTATGATTCAATTATATAAGGCAATTTTAACAAAACATCTTCTGATGGTATAATTAAGAGACAGTGATACCAATATGAATTGTAATATTTAGCATGAAATGATTTCAATTCAACTGTAGCTTCTCAATTGAAAATCTCCCAATAATCATTAGAAAATCAAATGAAGGTTGATTAGAGAAGATAGTGGACGGGTTTGTTGAGAGAATTCAAAATTGAAAAACTTCTAATGAATTTTCAACTTGCGAAGAGCTGTAGTTACATGAATGATATGGATTTAGTTACCCGTTATGTTCTGGCATGGTGTTGAACGCGATGATGGAGTTTTATCGTGTTGATGAATCGTAAGGATCACTCGTTAAGATATACTTTATGCCTGTTGGTTTCTGACGAATCATCATACGGTCGTAAGTATGTATACGTCCAAATGTTTATTTGTAATTCTTCCGTTCTAATTTGTTTTTTCGCATTTTGTCATATTTTCTTCACTTTTGAGCTTTATGATTAAAGCAAACCCAATGTAATGACAATCTTCGTAATTCTTGTCAAAATCGGTCAAAATAATAACAAGAGTTAATTTCATGTAAAATAAACATGATTTCATGATATTATGATATATGTGTTCGAGGTTGGTGCAACATTTTGTCAAGCAAATGCAATCAATTTGAGATGAGTCTTGTTGGTGAATTAACCTACTTTCTTTACTACATGTAAAGTAGATGGATGGTTATATCTTTATTTCTCAAATTAAGTATGCCAAGAACATATTGAATAAGTTTGTGGAGAATGCTTGTCGCAAGAGAACACATGCACCCACTCATTCGTTGTCTAAGGATGAAAAAGGTGTTGTGGTGGACCAAACTCTACAAAAGCATGATTGGTAGTTTATTATAGCTAGCATACATGATATCATATTTGATGTTGGTGTTTCGCAAGATATCAAGTTGATCCCAAAACCAGCCATATCAATTAAGTGAAAAGGATTTTGAAATATGTCAATGGAACAAGTGATATAACATATTGTATACCATGGGTCCGTATAATGCTTGTAGGATATTGTGATGCGATTGAGGAGGAAGTGTTGATGACGAAAAACTTCAGGGGTTGTTCTTCTTAGAGAATAATTTTATATCTTGGTTCAAAAAACGAATTATGTGTCCTTATCCACTATGTGGTTGAATATATTGAAGTGAAGTAGTTTCTTGTTTATTTGGATGAAACAGTGTTAGAGTATAATCTCAAGCAAGATATCATTACATTATTATGTGAGTACAATCAACATTTACAAAAATCCTATTCAATATAGTATTAAATACATTGACATCGACATCATTTTATCGAGATCTTGTTGAATACAAAGTTGTTACTCTAGAATGTGACCACCGATAAACAATTGATCGATATCTTTACCAAGGCATTTGATGCAAATTAATTTGAGAAATTAAAGGGTGAATGGGATTTGTATTCTTGAGGAACAATGGACCGAGAAAGAGAGGAAGTTGTTATTGCTACTATTGTCTTATTCTTAGTAGCTATTTTGCTAAAAGGGGAGAAGTTGCTTGTGCTCGTGTGATGTTTTGATAAATGTTCTAACATATATCCTATTTAGGGTAATTTTTATCCTAATAGTTTTGTTTGTATAGCATCCGCTTAAAATACCTATTTTTCATGCTTGTTTTGTTTCCTTAAGGGGACTTTTGGTTGCACTTCGTGGAGTATAGTGACATGGGGCATGGTATGTATGTATTTTGTTTGTGATCGCTTTTGTGATGTCGACGGATTTCATGACATCGTGTTTCGTGGAATTGAAATGTGAGAGAATCGAATCTCTATGTGTGTGATTGAGTCTCTATGTATGGGTATACGGCTTGTGAACTATGATTTGGTTTGATGCATGTTACTCGATTGTGATTCAAGTATGCATGATGTTCATGTATCTTGTATTTTATGATTTTTTTGTTTGTATCTTCGACTTTATCTTCCACATTATGTTTTAGCCAAAATTTTCCAAAGGGTGAGATTGTAGGTTCGTGGTTTTAGGATTGGCAACAATTTTTCTAAAACATGGTTCTATGCAAGATGTTGGGACAGTGTTTCGACATGTTGATGATTAGTGAAGGCGATTTTGTGATGATGTTGCAACATGTTATACCGTAACATCGCTTAAATTCGGTTTTCAAATTTTGTAGATTGGCTTGATAATTTTGAAGATTCTGTATGTTTTTGTTACTCATGCAGTCGCAGCCAAGCCATAATGTTTTGGGAAATTTGATGTTTTGTTTTGGTTTCATAAAAAATATCTTTGAGCCTTTTTAGGAAACTTAGTATTTTAGTTCCTATTATTGTGGAAAAGATTTTTCAATTTTCTTACAACTAGAAGATTAGATTTGTGTGAATAGTCCAAGCCCAAGATTGCAAAAGTCTATTTAAGAAGACATTCCAAACTTAAATTACTTGGAGAACCCGTGAAAGAATATTGTACATGAGATAAGGGTTTAGGGTTTTAGTTTGTCTTTATTATTTTTGATCCTCTCTATTAAATTTTTATATTATAGGTATACAATTTAGTTTTCCAATCACTGTAAGCTTTTAAGTAAGAGTGGATTATAGATCAAGTTATCTTTTGTTCATCCACAAAAGATTTTAGGCGTAACTTATTTTGTCTTTGAAGAGTGTCTTCTTTCTTTTGGTTATTGTTAAGAGTTTGGCACAGGGACTATTGGAAAGTGAGAAGGGTCTCATATCTAGAGGGTCTTAGATATAAATTGCACGGTGGAGATTAGAGAGAAGGTTTTAAACAAGGGGTTGTCTAAAGCTTCAAACTAATTCTATTTTAGTGGATTTCCTCTCCGGCTTAGTAGCCCTGATATAGGTAAATTTGCATGAAATAGTTACTAATTTTCGGTTATTTACTCTAAAACTTATCTTAATTGATAATTGATTATGGTTACATTATCATTTATCTGAATTTATCTTATCTTTAAACATTAATCTTATCTATTAATTGTTTCTATTTGTATCTTATCTCACAACATTGCAACATCCGTTCGAAATTTGGAATCAATGTGCCCCAATTTCAAGGTGAAGTCATTAAATAAGACATTTTCCAACACATTCTCTCACTCTATGTAAACCTTTAATCATCTCCTTTGTTTTCCACATTCTTAACCACGTAACACTTATAATTATTTTATTATAATTGCTTATTTTTACTTTATAACTTCTTGTATTACATTATGCTTAATGTAATATTCAAGGGATTGATACTCTTTCTTATCGTGGCAAATAGTTTGGTCATATAAAGTTGCATGTAAAAATAGAGATCACATTGTTTAACCTGTTTTACTTTGATTTTTATACTTTTTTCGCAATGATTCTTGATGTCACTTTTAGCTTGTCTATCTTTCATGATATGGTAGTTTTGATTTAGTTACTCATTTTAGTGGGTCATTTTATTTCTATTTTGCTTACCTATTGATTTTGGAGATTTATTTTCAAGATTTTTCATTTGAAAAAACTTTATAATATAATATTTTAAAATTAAAATTAAAATTGAAATAAATATTTATAATAAATATTTTTTTATAAGCATAAATTAAACAATAAAAAAGGAAAAATAAAAAGGGAATTTTTTCAAATAACCACAATTTTCCAAAAAAAAAATACTCAAATAAGCACTATTCAGAAGAAAAAAAATACGAGAAGTTGTTGTGAGATTACTAAGAGAGGAACCAAAGAGGCACAAGTAGATCGTTTCGTTTTAGAGACCTTCAATCCAAGGTAAGCGTGGTATTCTAATCTTCTAATGGAATGTATGATGATTATTATATGGGAATTAGGGTACAGGAAAAATTGATTGCTCGGAGAAATTGTCCTGTGTTTTGATATTGTTTGGTGTTTGTATTGCAATTGTCTGTGTTGAAATTGTTTGTGGATTGAACGAGTAAATTAATTAATGTTAAATTTCACTGATTAATGGATGATATATGATGGGATTCTGGTTATTAATGAGTTGGAGGAATAACAAATATCGTTAGCAGAAAATTGCAGAAAACTGAAGTACGAAGCGGTTTACCGAATGGCACACCCTGGGTAGGGGAGTGTGCCGAACAGAACACTTAAGAAGGAGGACCTTGTCGAATCAAGGCAGGCACAGGGATGGATTCGATCGGCACCTTTGTATAGGGAGTATTATATTATTTTTTGTTTTCTCGTCGTCTGTTCGAGATCTTTTTTTTTGTCTACTCGTATTCTTTTCTTTTTGTTTGTAATTAATTAAGTAATGGCAAGTAGTTGAGTTAACTAGTAACAAGTAGCAAACATAGAATAATAAAGTTTGGCATGAGAATTTTATTAAGTTGCAGTACCATGCGATAAGAATAAATAGTATAGAGTTAATACTAGTAATATAGCAAAACTAATATTGAGGAAGGTGAAGAATTTATGTAGGTGGATTATTTAGTCACAATAACTTATAACATGAACATTTGATAATGATTGAGTTAATTAATTAATTATAGGGAGTAGATGTTGTAGGATAATAAATTGGCGTGATTAATTAACTTGTTCAAAGGCCGAATTGTTACGGTATTGATAAATTACGAGAATTACGAACTTTGATGAATTGAGTGTATTTTCTTGTGTTGATTTGATGATGTACAAAGTAGGCCTTGTGCCAATGATAGAACAAATGTTGTTGAATAAATATTATTCTGATGTAGGCGTATAGCCAGTGTTGAACTTGTGATGAAACTGATGATGAATTGATGATTTTGTTGTTGTTATTGAGTTGCATTGTAAGGTTGCATACATGGCATAATTACGATGGTCTGGATTGGCAAATTATTGCGATGTGAGCTTTGCTCTATTTACGATAGCCTAGATTGGCAACACGATGACGATGAAGGCTTATGTCTTGTTGATGCCTCATAATATGGCAGTTTTTGCGATGGGAGTTTTGCTCCAAATGGTACCATATACATGTGCATTCAATATGTTGTTTCATTTCATATTTCATTTAGAGTCATTGTGATTATTGAATGTATGGTGAAAATTGTTGATTGTGTAAATAATTACTGAAGCGATAATTTACCTTATCTGAATTCTGATATATTAATTATCATACTTATTATATTGTTAGACATCTCACCCTTCTGCTTTTATGTTGATCTATGGACAACGTCCGTAATCTAGAAGGTTGTCTACCTTCACTAGTTCAAGTCGGTGTTTGTCACTCTACGTAGCAATCGGGGAATAAAGCATGTTTTGTTTTATTGTTGATTGTTATTCGTTGTTGGATGTCTTGAGTTATTTTCTTGAAGATTAATATTTTAAGTCATTTTTTATTGAAAAGATGTTATGATTATTTGTCATTAGGATTGGTTGTTTTGAATTGTTTTGAATGCGCCATAATGCCAAGGGATGTTGGATGAACTTTATGAATTTGCGTAGAAATAAAAGTGAATTATTTTGAAAGACTAAATTGGTGTTATTAATTTATCAAACTATGTGCTATGTATCCGAGCTACGGTGATGGTTTGTTGTTGTTTTACGTTGAATGTGTGACACTCCATTTGTTTGTTGGAGAATTTTGTAACTATGATTTTTATAAATTACTTGGGTAGAAATGGATGTTACAGGTGTGCCTCCCACGTGTAACTATTTAGTTCATTTGAAGTGTAACTGAAATACAACATTGATTTGAGAACCGTAAGTGTACCGATTTGTATGCTTTTTATATAATAGAGTGCGATCAAAAATAGATTTCAAATTTGGAGCATATTTGAAAATTCACATGGGGCCTAAGAAACACTTAGGATACATTATGAATTTCTCTAAAATTAGGGTCCAATTTATCAAAGTCCAATAAATTGATAGCTCGACAAATCCAACCTTTAAAAAATTAAACGCACAAGTGTTATAATTAATAAAACAATCTACATTGACTAATATTTGCACATGCATCTTCCTCTTTAAAAACTTGAGATATTTTGAATCTAAATTAACATATATTGTGTACAATTTTCTTACATTTAATTAAAACATGTCAATGAACAATATTTACATTAGAAAATGTATAAATGGCCATCAATGAGTTAGTTTCAAGCCAAATATTTCACCAATTTCTCTTGTTAACATATTCAATAACAAGAAGGATTCTTTTCAATTCAACATGAAAGGATGTGAAAACTTTAATTTTAGTTGAAAAATATTGCAAGAATGTTACTAAATTATCCTTAAATATGTCACCACAAGTTGATATTCAAGGATTTTCTATTAAGCCCCATCTATATTGCACTTAATTCAATTATGACTCGGAAAAATATCAATTAACTTGTATGATTCTATATGTGGGGGGAGGTCGACATTTGATGTCAAAATATTTAATAACTCTAAAGTCGTGAATTGAAGATTATGTCATATATAGCAATTGTTTAACATGAAGTATTCCAAATCTAAATCTATTTTGAAACCTGATTTTATTTCTTGTGTGCCAAGTTTTCCAAAGATTTGTCATGATGAGAGTCATTATAAAATTTGGAATTTGAGAGCTCTAACTTCTACCTTCAAGTTTCAATAACATTTCGTAAATATTTATTTCAATGTCCATGCCAAACACAAGCTTCATCTAGTTCTATAAAACTAAGATATACTTGCATCTAAGAAATAAGTTGTATGTAGTTTCCACATCATGATAGCATAGAGAGCACCTCAAAACCATATGCATTATACTTTCGAATCAAGTTATCCTATTACAATAACAATATGCATTAGCTTCTAAATCACTAATAACTTAGCAAGAGGTATGTAGGGATTTCAAATGAATTTTGTCAAAGAAGGTTCAATATGATCACTCCTGATACATTTGTAGGAATCTTTAAAAGATAGGTCACCATTTTTAGATCATCTCCAAATGAGTTTATCAGAGTAGTATTATCAAATGACAAATTAATCATCAAAACACTTTCAATAATTTAAGGATACAAATTGGATAAGCCATAAGGAATGTTCCAATTGACATCTTGATAATTGAATGACCTTAATGATTTCATAAATTAAATATCCACTAGCAATAATTGGTTTAAATCTTTAATTTTGTATCTCAACTGATTATCAATCCATAAATCAAGGTTCTTGTCATTACAAACTCATTATCTATTATGTTCCTCCAAAAAGGAAAATGAAATAGGTCATATTGAAGAACAAAAATATGATGCATGAGTGGTTTTTGTGCTCGAAATATCTACTAATAAACATTGAAGACCATTGATTATCAATAGTAAACAACTTTCAACAAAGAGATAAACAACCAGCTTTATTTATTATCTTAATATCTCTTGGACCAAAATATTCTTCGAACAAAGATGAGCAAATAACCTTCTAAGATGTAGTAGTAGTCAGATTTTTATTGTCTATGCTACCCATCAACATAAAAAAATTTGATGCAAGATTCTAGTTTGTTAAGAATATTGATTGGCCATTCATAAATACTAAGATTATGCAGAAGTATGCCTTCTATGATTGACTGGACTAATTGAACATGCCCTTCCAAGTAGCTAGCTTAGCCAAAATTCTATATGTTATGACCTAAATAGAGTCATTTCTAAGCTTACATTTGAATATAGGAACTACAGGATATTTAAATGGTATCTGACCCTCCGTGAATCCAATAATATCTACCATGTGCCTCACCTAGATCTGAAATTACCTCCATCGTAAAGCTTACATTTAGTTAGACTAGTGTGTTTACCAAAATTTTGAACATATTCTTGAAGAAGATGATTAATGAGTTGACATTTTTCTTAGTAGCTTTTCAAAATATCATAAGGTCATCTACTAAAAGAGTGTGTCTAGGAATGGTTGTCTACTGAGTGCATCTTTAGTAATGCACAAGATCAAGGATTTATGGCTTATGAGGTTATTTCAACGCACTCATAAATATGTCTGCCCCATAATGTAGTCTTTTTGTGTTCATAAACAATTTTTGGAGCTAATAACCAATTTATCTACAGTGATATTACTGATGGGAATTTCACCATGACTCGTCCACTATTATCTTCATTAAGCAGAAGCTCTTTCATCTGCGTGATTGTACCATTGTTGAGAGACACCATCATCTCATCATGGGCACTTCAATCTGACATTGATCGGCGTGTCAGAAAGTTTGATACAAGGTGTAACGCCTTCTAATTCTCCAAATATTTTATATATATATATATATATATATATATATATATTACACAATCAGAGTAAATAAAATGCATAACAAGAGGACGTCACATGATTTACTTTACAATTAAAATAATACATGCACACTGGTCATAATCATAACACATATTTGAATCTCATGTTTTAAAACAAATCATGCATTTCACAAGGATTAATTCTTATTCACAGATACTATCAATGATTACATCCCATACTATAATCATTGGATGAAAAAGCGATAAATCCATAACATACTCAAGTCATCAAAATTCATACATCGGCACCAAGGCCACATCAGCATAGTATCTCAATCATACAAATCAAAATAGATGAGTATACATAACAAATATCTCATCAAAGCAGAAATCCAGATAAATCTCGTATTACATGACCAGAGCAATGACTAGACTACCTAGTAACGGATAAACTATCTAGACTCTCTAACTAGTCTCGTGTGAAGCACCTCTATCCTCAGAACCTGCACGTCACCCATGTAGAGAAAACATCATAACAGAAGGGTGAGAATTCACATCATTATTCAAAAGTATATAAATGGAAATAACGAAGAAACTGCATCTATTCACGAACTCCACACACTTCAAGTGATATTTCAAGATAACATGATCATACAAAAATTACAAGTATAATATGTTCATACATAGCATAATTATCATCCATTCAAACAATCCAATTAATCCATATGATTAAACATCACAATTTCATTTCACACATTGCATATTCAATAATGACTCATGTGACAACAATGAAATGTGACTCAATATGCATGTGGTACCAAGTTTTTGGAAACATTTCATTAACCCTGCTTCCGATTCATTCATAGAATCCAAGACCTTACTTCCGATCCGGACAAGACCAAAATCATCCGCTACTTATTCACAATGGAATCGAGCTAAATGTGAACCCAACATTTCACCGCTACTTATCCATCATGGATCGATCCAATTTGTGAACCCACAGTTTCACCGCTACTTATCCACACAAGGATCGAGCCAAATGTATGCATGTACAACTCATCAATACAACATATGCAAAATAAGATTATTCACAAAAACTCAATTATCCAAGCATATCATCATCATTCAACTCATGTGAATTTTCCATAAATTGCACAATATCATAATTCAACCACATCGATCATTACATGTAGCATATACATATCACCACACATAACAATTAGCATATGGCATATCATTCCACCAATGTTATTCAAAACATTCCATCAAATAAGATTAGCACATACTATACTCAAGTAATCAAACATACATTGAAATAGTATTCAAAACCAATCCAAAACACATTCAATCACAATTGGATCAATTAATCACATATATGAAAATGCTACAATAAATATAATCATATAAGATTTCATGTCAAAAGATCCTAAAATAACATTTTCATTCCAGTCACGCTAAGCCTTACTATCGCGCTAAGCGCACCTTCTGAACAAACAACCCCAAAAGTCAAAACATTTCGCTAAGCATGTCTTTTCTCGCTAAGCGCGGTTTGTGATATCGCACTTTTTATGCTATGAACCGACTTCCTCCCACGAAATTACCACATAAAACTCATTTCAATCAATCTAATAATATCATTAAAGAGTGTTCTAACATATTTCTAATCATGGGTCATCATTTCTAAGTTGAAAACACAAGTTCAATTCAAACCCTAACATTGAAAGACTCTAGAAATTGAAATTGAACAACCTAGCATGTTCCTAATCATTACCCATAACATACAATCAAATAATAACATGATTCTCCACCCTTACCTCTTGAAGATTCTTCTAGGGTTTCCTCTTCACTTTTCTTCTTTCTCCTTCTCTTCTCTTATTTCTCTTCTTTCTCCAAATAAAAATTCTAATTATGATTCTCTTCTAATCCTTACTAACTAGGATTGTCTTATTGGGCTTAATACTTAACACATCTCTATTACTTTCATTCTCATAAATAGCCCAATACTAAATAACCACAATTTATTCAGAAACACAATTATTTAAATAACACACTTATTCAAATAATTCAAATTCCAATTAAATCACCCAATTGAATTAATTATCACATAATATAATATATCATAATAATTAATAATTATCTATTTAAAAATCGGGATGTTACAAAAGGAGTCGGTCCCTTATTCGAACCGAACTCTAATTTCACTTATGGATCATGAAGAGGGAGAAGCACTCACATTGGGTCAAACAGTCACCTAAAGGTCAAACACTCACCCAAAAAAATGAGAGACACCATATATTCTCCCAAAACCTTAAGGTGATAGGTGTATAGGTTCTCTAACTTATAAAGTGTTCAACCTTCATTTTTCTAAGCAATGTGTGACTTAGAATTCACACTTGTTTCTCAATACAACTCACGGTGTTTCTCAACAAATGGGAATATGGAAAATAATGATCGATCTTACCTCAAAATACAACGACGCTTGAGTGCACTCGAGCATCTTAGGGGAAGCACCACGCCCATGTTTATAAACCTATGGTTGCGTAAGAAAATCTTCCAAATGTCTCAATGATGAGACTAACATTTATTCCACATGTTCCCACAATTTCTTCCACTTCTCCATATAAATATATCGGCATAGAGAACTTGACTCAGATTCTTGAAAGGCTTCCCATATGACATGCCATGACAAGCCTTAGAGAAAACTCTTTTGGGACAGCCATAGACCAATGCAATATAAACTCAATAGTCATCCATCATATATAAATCACCATCATGTGTACAACCTAACATATGATTTTAAAAATAATTCACACTGTCCCTTTTTTGTTCAACCTCCAACTTTGATGTTGGAGTGTTAATTTTGCAGATCCACTTTAATACTAACACATCAAAAATCAACACCACCACATCAAAAATTCTCCTCATTAATTCACCAATAATTCGGATTCACTATCGAAACAATATCCGGCATGATCATGATCGATTTGTGTTGTTTTATTTATAAATTTGTTTTTTATAAGACAACCTAAAATGTTGAAGTTGGAATGGAGGCTATAATTTATTTATTTTTAGGGAATGTTTATGTCTCTCAATTACAATGATGGAAACATCAATGCTGAATTCTAATAAGTTCCCTATTTCAAGGAAAAAGTAACACACTTGATTAAAAAATAATGATAAATTAACAATCAAATTAATATACTATAAATCTATGATTATTCCATCATCAATGAGCCAATTGCTTTAAAATTCATGCATTGTAGGCTACTAATTAAGATTCGGTGGAGAACAGATAATGTTTGCATTTCATTCATGTGTTAGAAGGACCTCTCTAATTTACTTAATTATGTGACAGCCCATGCATTTCAATATGACTTCTCAATAAACGTTTTAGTGCGTTGACATTCTGGTAAGCAAAACGTGTCAGTTTGCAATAAAACAGCATCATATCGCATATCAAGCGTGCTTTGGAGATGCATGGAACTCTTCATGCAGAATATGCTATCCTTCCAAAGCGCCACATACATATTCTACACCAATCTTGGAATATAATTGAATCAATTATACATGTTGTTTTGACTTTATTCCCATTTTTTCTTTAATAAACTTTTAATTCCACTTATAAAAGTCGCATGGGAGTATAAATAGTAATTGTGTGTTGACTCTCTGCTCATGAGATGATAGATCTGTAAAAAGATGTATTACCTCATTCTAGGACTTTTAAAGGAGTCTATAGTGTAGGTGTTCAAAATCAAATCGGTTCAGTAAAAAATTATAAAATTGAATCGAATTAAATTGAAATTGTAAAAAATTGTATTTAGTTTGGATGTGTTTGAGTTATTTTTAACGAATCGACGATTCGTTCGATTTGTAGTTTGTATTTTGCAAAATGAATTAAACCAAATCAAACCACATTATCTTATAAAATATTATTGACTAATATATATTTATTTAATTATTTAAAGAAATCAACATGTATTATGTGTATATTTTATCATATTCTTTGTATGATATTTATTTTAATTTAAAATTATAAAAACTAAAATATTATTTATTGATAAATATTATTTTTCACAAAATATACTTTATCGTATTCTTTGTATAATATTTATTTAAACATGCAATTTTACGATATCATTTTTAGATTTAAATAAAATTATAATACACAATTTTATATATTAAATTATAAATTTATTTTGACAATTATAATTTTTATGATAATATATGAACGATTAAACACAAAATTATATTTTTTCTATTTGTGTATATATAACTCAATAATTTTTAAAAAAAAAACTCGAATCAATCTAAAGATTAGTTTAGTTTGGTTTGGTACGATTTTATTTTTAAAAGTCAACCGAACCAAACCAAATCACACTTTTTGCATTCGAGTAATTTTTGTTTCAAAATTTTTCAAACTGATCATGAGCACCCCTAATCTATAGTACTATGGTGAAATATTACATTAGACAGAGAGAAACTACACGTGAGTTTGCCCACTAAATTTCTACCAAAAATAGTATGGCATTAATTAAATATATGGGTGATTCCACTAATGGAAGGCTATTGGATTGGCGGTGGACATAATTAATTATTGTATAATTGAATTTGATATAATTGATTTTTATAAAATTTCATTTAGCATAATTAATTTTGTTTGATACATTTATGTAAAAGTGAGTTGAACAATAAATTTCAGTATAAAAATCATTCAGAATTAATTTTGGAGTCATAAATTACAAATTCTAGCTTCAAGTGGAATCAATTTTAGAGGCAGAATCAATTCTACTTTGATGAAATTATCATTAATATAATAATCAAGATTATACAGAAATAGCAGGCAAACGGACAACAAGCTGCACCGCTACCCCTTTTTAGATGGCAAAATCAATCCTTTTAAAAACTACATTCATATTCTTAGGTGACATAATATTGCTATGCATGAACCTTTACATTTAGAACCGATTCTATTTTTAATAAACCAAACATTTCAAAATCATTCAAAACCAATTATATACTTCTAAAATTAATTCTAGATCTTCTAAAAGTCAATTCAAACATTCTATAACTCTCACTTGATACATCACAATATTTTTACATTCAAATACAAAACTCTTCACTTTCCAAATCCAACACCAATAACCATCGATGCTCTTCCAATAAATTAAAGTAAGTTTTTTAGTGAATTTCTTAACCCACCTCATAGTCTTCTAGCGCACCACGTGAAATTCCACTATTGCCCCTAGAAACCGGAAATATACTTCTAGTTCGCACCTTATACCATGCAAATCTCTTTGAAAATAGTTTGGTATAAACCGGAAGTATACCTCCGGTTCCAAACCGTACGTATATTTTCGATTTCTAGATACACTTAAAGGGCGCGTAACCTTTCCTCTCCATATGAAAACTTTTGAAAAACAAACTCAAACCCTCTCAATCACTCTCTTCTATCCTTTCTCTCAAAATCCAATTTTTCCTCAAACAATCAACACCAACGCCACCTACACTGACATCATGTACCTTAGGTTCTTTGCTGATTTAGAGCAGGTTAGTGGGTGGAACTGGGGGGCTGCCTGCTTGGTATACTTGTATACCAAGTTGATTAAGGCGACTAAGTGGAAGACGAGGCAAATAACCGGAAGCATGTCTCTTATGACGATATAAAATATTTCTCTTAGCTTCCTTTTTTAATTATTTTGATTTTGAAACTAACTGGTTTAATTTTGATATTTCAGGGATGGATCCTACAGCATTTCCCACAAATTTCAAGATGGTCATTTGTTGAGGGTTATCCTGAGTTGATGCCTCATGCATGTGCATACGAGCCACTTAGAGGCAACGAGGAGACACTGTCGTATGGGGTTTACATGGACCGGATAGTTCATGAGGACATCCACTTCGGTTTACGCCGACCACCGTGAGACAATATCATTGATGATGTTTTCTATTTACAGTTGGTTGGCCCTGGTACTCGGAAGATCGCCGCTTATATGTTCGATGAGTGATGCCGGTATACATAGACCATTCCTCGGTATCATGCTTTATCTCCTCCGGCAGGAAGAGGGGAGATGGATGAGGTTTTGATGATTTTGAGAATCATCTCGACCGAGGAGGCCGATGTATCGTGGCTCCAAATGACCGGTGTTACGCCGTATGGTTACATGTTGTGGTTCTTCAAGGTTTCCCATCCATACATGACACGGATGCTCTATGGGACCCATCCAGCAAGTTCATCGAGATTTCGGAGGAGGAGCAAGCGAGGAGGATCATGCCGGGACGTGTTGCCTAGGTGTCGCCGTATCATGGAGCTTGCAAGGATGGTATTGACAAAGGGTTGTTTCTAACGGATCCGATGTCAAAGGAGTTTTGAGGCCATCATGGCGGAGGCTCGGGTGTCCTGGTATGTGAGACAGGGAGGGACGCCCGAGGGTGACATGTCGCCTACGCCTAGCAGAGTTTAGTTTGATTGTATTTTGACTTTAGTTTTTATTTCATATTGTATCGAATCTTTATTTTGAATACCATTATTATGAAATGCATTTTGGATAACACGTTTGGACGTTTATTCGATTTAAAAATTGTAGGTATTTAATTTGAATTATAAATTGAATACTTTGTTAAATTGTTTATAGTTCTATTTTTTTGCTAACTGTCATGTCCAGAACCGAATGTATACTTCCAATAAGAAATCAGAGATATACTTCTAACTTTCACTCAAATATTTCGAAAATGGTGCGAAGCGTAAATAAACTCCAATTTTGTGAAGAGCATTTTTGAATTTTCATGAAATGCGCCGCACTCCTATAGGGTGAATTAAGAAATTCACGATTTTTATCATTGTTAAAACTTTTGGAAGAACCTACATTGAATAATTATACGAGAGAAAACACTATAAGAAAGTTTTAGTATGTGAGATTTCGGCAAAAGTCCTCTCATCAAGGTTTAACGTGAATTTTGAAAATTAAAAAGAATCATATATTATAATGAAATATATATTTTCTAACGAGTTTTCACTTTGAATGAGTATCGGCCAAGGTAAAAACAATGGAAGTCACATATCCCTTCTAATGAAAATATAACATATAGATGCGCGTTTTGATTCTAAGCAACTACCTTTTCTTATAAAAAAAACTACATATTTCTTCTGATAAGCTAGAAATTGATAAGAAAAATCTTTCAAAGATGTACATTCGATTCTCAACAACTACATTTTTTCTTTTATTTAAAAAAAAAATAACTTATTGTTTCAGTTGAGCAAGGAATCTATGGGAAAGGTATTATTCCCATGGTTGAGGTGGAAACGGATAGACAAAGTTTCATCTATCTCCTCGGTTGTGTCACCCAACGAATACGAAAACCCTAAATATTAAATATTTCCCATCGATTTTCTATCTAACTAATAGAAAAAATTTGTTCATAATTTATTTCCAAAACAAAATGTCATTTCATTCATTCATAAAATACAATCAAAACTTAGTGAGCCCTAAACGAAACTTCATCTTCTCCATCGAATGAAACTCGGTATTTCATTTCTCCACTAAACAAAACATCAAAGCATCATTTCTTCCATAAAATAGTTTATAAACTTCATCTTCTCCACTTGAACGCTATTACTACCACTTGAAGAAAAAGGAACGAAACACGAAACAAAAGAAAGGAATCAAATCTCAAATGAAACTAAGCTTCATCTGCATTTGTCTTCGTCTCTTCATCATGTTTCACATATGTAAGTAAACAATACAATTAATGTTTAAATACACTAACAAATTAAAATTGCAATAAAGCTAAAAAAATTGTTTATATTAACTTATCTAAACATTTGTTTAGGGTTAAATATGTCAGAGGTCTCTATAAATATGTGACCCTGTAATTTCATCCTCTAAAAATTTCTTTAAAGAATGATTCTTCTAAAAATTTTAATTTTAATTTTTAGTCTTTGCTATTTTCTAAAATTTTGAAAACTGTTTATTTATCCTTAAATTTTAAATTTTGAATAATTTTTCATACATGTTAAGAATACTATAAAATATTTTTTATTAAATTTTAGAATTTTTAGAATTAGAATAATCAAATATGAATTTTTAAATTTTTAAAAATAATGAAAAATTCGACTTTAAAATCAAATTTTAAGTTACTTTTTTTCAAAGAACTTTTTATAACATCTAAACATGTTTGTAAAATAATCATTCAAAAATACACATTAGTTTAACAGCAGTGATTAAATCTACATGCATAATAATTTTATAGGGACTAAAACATGTTCATTTTTTTATAAAGACCAAAAACAAATTTTGATAATTTATAGGACCAAAAATATATTTAACCCTTCATTTTGTTATAATTTATGTGACATTCTTTTGCTTTTTTAGTACTTATAGTTCATAAGGTTTTTTTTAAGTAATTTTCATAAATTTTTCAAGATAAACTTTAGCTTTTGTATTTTAATTTAAAGTATAAAATACATTATAATAATAATAAATTTAATCATATTTATGTAAATAAGACATACTCATAAGTTAAAAAAAAAAACTTGTTTTCTATAATATGTAAACTAGTTTTAGCATCAGTCAAGCTCTACTCTAATCAAAATTCAATCCTATTCAAGCAATAGCATTCAAAAAGATTTGGCCCTTTGTATTTATTCCTTAATCTCAATATATATTTCAACTTTTGTGTACTAGTGACATGAAAACGTATCACACAACAAAGGAAGGAAAATAAAAGCAAATCCAGACACACAGAACAATATTGATATGACCCAATGTTCTCTTAACCTCTAACTCGTAGCAAGGGACAACCATGCAAGTCTATAAATATAACCCCAACTATATATTTCTTTATACATAAACTAAGATTGATTGAGGAACTTTCATGTTCCCTCAAAGGCTTCCAGTATTCAGTCATACATTAATTTCTTGAATGCTGGATGTTTTTGTAGGAACTTGATAGCTTCTTCTATATGAATATGATTCAATATACAAAACCATTCTAATGAAATTTCATGTACTCATCATAGAAGAATCCATTTGGCTACAACAGAACGAAGGATCTGAGGAGCTTAATATTGAGTAACAAACCTATCCATTTTTATAATAACTTATATTTTGTCTATCACCTTTGGTTGTCCCTGAAACCGACTATCACCCTAAGATTTTCTAATCAACACACACTCTGAAACAAAGTGATGGATTCTCCTTCCTTTTCTTCCTAACTCTGATACAAAGTCTTAAAGTACTCAGTTGTATTTCACCGAGTATAAATCAGTGTCAATAATTCAATTCATGAGCCAGTTTCATATACAAAAGCAATCATATACCAAACAACCCAAAATATAGGCTGCAAAGAATGATGTCATGGGAGTAAAATGGAGAAAGCAAACTCCCAGCACTAAAAATGCATGTCTAGAACAAAAAAATCAATATACAGAGCATTAAAATAGAAAGAGTCAAGGTCTTGCTAGCACCGAACAGCTTTGATACTAATTTCCCAATCTGTAAATGTAAAAACAACATGATATATTATGAACGTATATATTTATCGGTGCTTAGATATGAAGAATTAATTTCGACTTAGATAGGAGAAATAGGAAGCACTCACTTTTCATACAACAGTTGTCAATGTCTTTACATTCTTTACGATGAATGGTTTATCTGCGATCAATCAATGCATTTTTAACCGAGGTGGTTATGGAAATATTTGTATAGAATTCATGTAACAGAAGTTATAGATTTACCTCATGATAATATGACGAGTCCAAGGTACAAAGATGCGCAAAGAAATACAAACGATATCATCCCCCTAAAAGTGGAATACATAACAGAAAAGAATGTCAATGATGAATAGTTAAAAACAAAAATAATGCATGCTAACTATTAGATTTATTAGAGAATAATGTGAGTTAAAAATATTCCAATTTCAATCATATATAAAACCAGTAAATTTTGGCCCAAAAGGAAATTTTTTGTATTGAAGTATGTTTCCATAAGGAAAAACTCACCAAATAACTCCCCACCCAAAACCATTACAAGGGCATGGACAGACTTCTGCAAACTTCTCAGCATCACTAGAGTTGACTCTTCTAGATATTAAATCATCATAAATATCTACATCATACAAATTTCAATCATATGATAAAATCGACGTCGAAATATTTGTTATCCAAATTGGAAATAAAGCTTAAACAAGATGGTTGAATTGAAAGTATACCATAAACTGAAAACAAACTGTTCATCACACCTGAAAACGGAACATAATTAGTTGTCCATACATTTCAAAGAAATGACACCAAATACCCACTAGAAACAAGTTCAAACTATTTGTAGGAGAAAGTTAAGAGGACGGGAACATACCAATGAAGAGAATGACATAGCGGAGGATATGGACTTTGGTTTTCTCTTGAAGAAGCCAAACCACAGCAATAAAAATAATAAATCCTGATATTCATTGATTAAGAAGCATAATGTCAGAAACCGTGATGGTATATTCTTTCCGTTTTGACTTTATATTTGAGAAGATAAACCACTCACCAATACAGAGTCCTCGGAGTGTCCACTTTTGGGATAAAAGTATGATAGTAAGAAGAAAAAAGGATAAAAGTCAGGAATAAATATAATCAAAGGATTTGGTAAAACAATTTTTTTTCTACATGTACAAGCATCTTACGTTTTTAGCAACAAAGAGAACAATAACCAGAGCAGCAAGGAAGCAACCAGCAGCAATCCTTGCAGTGAGGATATTTGTGGAAGCAAGAATCAAAGCCATTCCCCAAAATGATGATCCAAGATCTAGGGGAAAACAAATCATAAAAATGGTAGATCCAATTAAAAAATACTTTTATCAAATTCAAATCATATGCTTTTATGGTTTAGGTGTACGTGCTTCTATTTGTCAACCTTTTTATTCTCTGGCACTTAGCATGTATACAATTTCTTGTCAAAACCATAGATAACTTGGTAAAAAACAGTGGATAATATATAAGCTAACTAATAGCAGATGAACCTATAGCGGATAAGTTAGTTGACAGAGGATACGCTAACTGATTGGATTTGAAGTGTTTGATAAAATTAGCAGTTGAATTGAACTAACTAACTCTTAACTATAAAATCACATCAAAATATATTTTTAAGTAATATTTAATGTTTTCAATGAAGATAGTGGCAGTAAAAATAGGAGGAAAATGGTGCGCTATTAGCTCAAATGCTACATGAAATTACGTTTGAAAAAATGCTATATGTTATTGAAAAACTACTATAAGTTCGTGAAAGAAGAACTGTTATCAAACAAATATATTTTTACAATACAGGCTTATACGCTATAAAGAACGGTTTGACCTTCCCATACAAAGTCTTCACTCATCGCAGGGTGCATAAACAACTAACATGTAAACACCCAGAAATATAAACTGAATGAGAGTAATGGGAGAAAAGTGTGTTACATCCAGCAGGCAAGATAATCCAGTATATTCCACCTCGCGTCTGTGTTACCCCACCCTCGTTTCCATGAACCTGGATACCCTCCACCTAATGGCATCAGACGAACAATGATTCAGCAGAATGCAGAAGAATGAATTAACAACAAAGTAACTTACAGCAGAGTCAACTTAAGAAACTTTTCAGTTTTAATGTAATAATTAAGACCATCGTGACCCGCAGAAACCCACATAATGCTAATCCAAAGTTGAATGTATCGGTAAAACTAAAAATATGCTACACAACTTCACATTTACGAAACATGCAGCACTGATGCATTAACCTCCTACATTTACAGTCTTACCTTGCCACAAGTAAGCAAACAGGCAATGGCATGACTCGCTTCATGCAAAAACACAGTAATAAGCTTAAACGGCGTAAGCAAAAAAGTCCTCCATAGCTACAATCACCACAACAAAGTATTAGCATAACAAGATCAGTTCTATAGCCACCAAGATACATGTCATCCATCATACCCAAAAACAAAAACTACATAACATAAATATCAATGGTCACTAAATCTAGAAAATATCCTAAACCTCACTATTTTTTTAGCTTCCACACCAGTTTCCAACCTACATAGTAGATCAACTAATCCGGCTCGTGCTACGGAGGCACGTGCACTGGCCAAATGTTGTTTCTGCCCACAATCAAACTCGGTAACCAATAACAGTTCAAATAGGATTTTGCATGTAAATGTATAATTATATGATATGATAACAAACTAAGGAACTTCTTTTGAAAAAGTCCATTGTCAAAAAATGTCAAGTCAACCAGGTAATATTTAGTACTTATTCAAATTAGGTTATCCAATAGATCTATCTACCAAACTTTGATCTAGTCACAACTAATCTAAGAAAAAAAACATGAAAAAATAACAAATAATTTATAAACCTCTTATCAATTCAACAGCAACATCATTTGTGACACTCAAATTCATAAGAAGCTCTTCCCTATTACCATGAAGGTTTAAATGAAATCATAGAGTTGCATTATGGTAATACAAATCAATTATCAATAAAATAGGATCATTAATTAACCATGAATTAGAGTAAAATTTAAACTAAATCCTCAATAATTGACAATAATTCAAATACCTAAAGTAATCATTTTTCTATTCTGGAAGCAAGAAAGAAAAATGGGTATAGAGGAGAGAAGTGATACCAGGAGGATGACAACGGTGTAAACACCAACGAAAGCAATGAAGAGCTTCTGATCGTGATCACAGCAGTTCTTAAGCTCCCAGTTTGGCATTGTTTTCTGTGATGAAACTGCAGAGATTGGAAGAACTGAAACTTTGAAGAAGAAAACAAGAATGAATTTTGAAAACTGAAGAGGTTTTTTTTTATTTTTGAGTTGGTGGAAAAGGTGAGAGAAAAATAGCAGAGAAAGATAATTTTTGCTTAAAAGAAAAGTACAAATAGAGTAATTTTTGTACTGGCTTGGGTAAGGCTTCGTCTCCAACGCGTAATAGTAAAGTCAAATTAAACAAATCAATTGTTATGTTTTTCAGTTCAACAAACATCGATAAAAGTACTAGGATTTTATATTTTTGTCAAATATGCAAACAATTTATAAACAAAAATATTTTTGATGTCATGTATTTATTTATTAACAAAGCGATTGAAAAATTTCTTTGTATACAATATTTATAGTGATAGAAGATGATACATTCTCATTATCATGTATTAAGATTTTAATATCACTTTTACTTGTAACTCTTGAAATGGCTACATACAATTGTCCATGACTAAAAACAGGAGTAGGCAAATACAATCCAACGGTATCAAGTGATTGGCTTGAGACTTATTAATTGTCATTGCGTAAGAGACAATAATTAAAAATTGTCTCCTAATCAACTTAAATGGTCACGGTAACTCGAAAGTGACATAAACATTTGAGTGATGTAAAAGATGTTACCTACGTTATTTCCGACATGATTTTTGCCTCAATGACATGATTTGTCAACCTTGTAACAATTAGTCTTGTTCCATTGCACAAACCATCATTTTGGTCCAAATTTCTCATTAGCATAATTGGTGTACCAACCTTCAATTGAGCTTGTGATTTGAAGACCAAGTCCTTAGTTTGCTAAGAAACTCGGAGTAAGAACTTCAGGCTTTGGTGTAACTTGTATCGCCTATCAATTGAATCAAAACTCAAATACTCTTTCCTCTCCTAACAAATGCACAAACATGAAACCAATGGAATATGTTATTCAAGACAAAGTGAAGAACGAATCATTTGTATAAATATATAGATTAAAATAGACTTTACTTTACCGGTTTCATGTCCAATACGTAATGATTGATTTTTCCACAACGCCAATGGTTAAAGCAAGTATTGCTTTTCCTTGTAGAAATTCTACATTTTGAAACTCCGCAACCAAATTGGGATATGTGCTTTCAATCGTGGCTTTTATGGATCCTCAAAATTGATATTAACAAATCCGAGGAATTTTTATATCACTAATCCATCATTAGTTTCACATATTTTACCATCACCAACATCTAATATCCATTTAGAGAATTCAGCAAGTTCATTAGAAGTTGTACTATCTCTTCCATGTTGTAGTCTCATGTTTTTTGTTAGTGTTAGGACTTGACAATAGTCTCATACATAAGATGAGCAAATGGAAGCATGGACAATATCATGCATGCTTCTTGGAACAACTGGAAGTATCGTGAAATCTCCTCCAAATATAACTATTTTACCATCAAAAATTGTATTTGCAAAACCCTTCTTGCTCATGACATCCTTAAGGGTCTTATCCAACGCCTCAAA
This sequence comes from Vicia sativa, assembly GCA_021764765.1. Lineage (NCBI taxonomy): Eukaryota > Viridiplantae > Streptophyta > Magnoliopsida > Fabales > Fabaceae > Vicia > Vicia sativa. The sequence goes on from CM038793.1 coordinate 296,178,256, forward strand.
ACAATTATTATGAGTCATGGGTGCTTCGTCCCATATTATGACATCAGTAGCTTGAAATAACTGTGAATGTTCAGAGTCTTTATCAACATTGCAAGTAGAGTTGTCAAGGGTTGGAACATGTATTTTGAACTTTGAATGGGTTGTTCTACCACCTGGAAATAATAAGGAAGCTATGCCACTTGAAGCAACAGTAAGAACAAATTTTTTCTCTGAACGAAGTTCACTTGATAGTGTTCTCCACATAAAAGTTTTACCGATTCCCCCGTATCCATGTAAAAAAAACATCTCTCCTTTTTGTTTGTTGACAGCGTCCATTATAGTTTTAAAGATTGCACGTTGTTCATCTACACGTTCAAATAGAAAGAAATATTAGATTAGAGATTAATGATAACAACATTGCTACAAAGATGAACAAATACCTGTTAGGGATGTAAATAGATTCTCAAAGTTTTGTCGTTCTGTATCAACATTGTAATCGTGTTCATCACAAATCAGTCTATTGCCCACGCGCCGCATTATATACGAATCTGGATATGGAATATCTTTAAATTCACGCAAGCTTCTTCGATTTGATTGCATCATATTCTCAATCTCAATTAATGTGAGATTTTTCAGTTCTGTAGTTGACAATTGCATGTCTTCCAAGAAAAATACAAAGCAATATGAATTATAATTATTGTGTACCATGTAAAACCAAATATTGCAGTCTACAAATAAGCTAAATTAATTTTCAATAATACTGTTGTTGAAGTTAGACATCTAAAAATATCAGTAAAACTTAAATGGTTGTATCATAATGCGTTCCATACTTCAATGTAATACAGCAACATAATAACTTCATGTACATTCTAGATGTTCTGATTTTCATTAGTAGCTTTGAAAAGAATCTTGTTTATACTGCATTTTTCAACGTTGCATTTACATCAGTTTACAATATAATATAAGAATAAGAACTTCTTATAATACTTAACAATAGGAGGAGATTGTATGATATGTAACATCTATGTATAAGTATTAAAGGATTGTACCTCTTCTATCAGTCACTCTTCTTTGTTGATAAAGAATACCATCAGATAGAAACTTCCAAGTTTTTTGCCAAACATGTCGTGGTCGATTAACGACTGCACAACAAAGATCGTGACAAATAACTTCCTCAAAAATTACCGGAACCCCAATCTTTCCTTATTTATGGCTGCAACATATTCCTTGTCATCATTAAAAATCTCATCTCAAAGCATGCATCTCTAAAACAATCACGAACTTCTCCACCAACCTTTTTATATCCTCATAGTAAGTCGGTCCCTTGAAAACATTCAACATTATTCTAAGGTAATAGAGTTCACCAACGCATGGAGGAACCCAAATTAACCTTCCAATCGTATGACCTCTTTTACGTGGTCTCCATACACGATATCTTTTATCGTAAACAAACTTGGAAAGAAAAGCATAGTATGTTAAATCCTTGCCTCTGCGTATGTTTTGTTTGCCTCCATCCAAGCTATAAACATTGATTCCTTTACACTTGGTTTTCAAGAACATCGCCTATGAATTCATAATCGTAGTAAACGAGATTATCGCCTCGGATGAAAATACAACCTTTCAATGAAGGAGATCTACCATGGATAGGATATGAAAAAATGCTCCAACATGCCTCACTTGGGAAATGTACCGTAATCAAGGTATTGTTTGATTTCATCAACCTCTCTAACTGTATTTCCGCCTGCCCGGTCCCGAACAACTGTAGTTATTCTATCATAACCTTTGTTAATATACTTGAATAAGTACTTGGCTGAAGTCCCTTGATTACACCATTCCATATTTATGTGAGCTTGATATTTCTTCAGCAGATATGCATTATAAGGAACTACATATCTATTATCAAGAACAACATTGTTTTTAAAAATAGTAATGCCAGTTTCCCTTCTTCTTTAGACGGAATATCCATCTTGATTGACAATGGTTTGAGGTTGAAAATTTTTGGGAAAAAATTTAGAGCACTTATCATTTTTCATGCAAGTTGAAGACCTGTTTGCTAACCCACATGAACCATGAATCATATGTATCTTTACCAAATGATACAATTGCCTATCATCGGATTCGGCTGGTATTTCAGCTAAAATAATATTGTTGATGTCATCTGGAGTGGGATACTTGTTTGATTGATGCATGAAAAGTAAAATGTGTGCATGTGGCAAACCCCTCTTTTGGAAATCAATCGTGTATATATCTGCAAAATGTTATATTAGTCTAAAAATATGAATGTAAATTGTTTGATATAGAGCAAGAAACAGTGAAGTATGAAAAAAGTTAATTCATGTAACTCACATGCGACAACTCTGCCCAACACATGCTTCTTTGTTAAATCACATAACAATTCATCTATCTTTACCTTAAAAACCCTTGAGATTATATCAGGATGATCTTGAGGTTGCAAATTCATGTTGTTAAGTAACCTTTGAATCTCTGGCAAACTTGGATTGCAAGTAAACATTATAAATAGATCCGGAAACCCAATCTGGATACAAATTGCCATTCCATCAAAGTATAATTGTTCCATGTATCTCTGACTTCCAACATATGTTGACGGTAATACCACTCTTTTGCCTTTGTTTTCTCCTTGATTTTAAGGTTGTTGTTCTACTCCTGGCAAATTGGAGTATTTGGATACTGTAGTTTTTTTATGCTTACGTATATAATTGGTCTGTGACTCCATCATAGTGAATCCATCAACCAAAAATTATTGAAACAATCTCGTTGATATGAGCAGTGTGTGCTTCACTTTGTCTGGTTTGAATCCGAAAAGCAAGCCATTCTCTAATAGTAAGTTTGTTCATCTTCCCTTTTATATTGGGATTAGTTTCTATGTGTAGAACACCAAGTCTAAACATTTTCCCATATGGAAACAAGTGGATATTGTAATGCAAGATAGCTTGGATGAAATTCACTTTTTTTTCTCCGCTTTGTCTCTCAAGGATAATATCCCTTTTTGACTCAGATCAACATCACCGACAATAAGCGCAACAACCTCGAATACGAGGTTGGTTGTTAATTCACCCATCTTTTGATCTATCAGATATTAACTTCAATTTGAGGTCAGGTACAGGAGAATCCTTTAGTCTATCTGGTGCCATTCTAAAAGATTTAGCATGTGTGTTAAATTCATCAAACATACTCTTCAGACTGCTAACAGTTTCTTCCATAATATTTGGGTTGTTGCTGCATTAGGAAATAAAACAATTGTTATGCATGACAATAGCATAACAAAACTAATGTAAGTGTCTTAATTGGCATCATAAACATTACCCTATTCCTTGCATCATAAACATCACCAATATCTAAATATCCTTTATAAATTAAATAGAATAACTCAGCATATTATTATAAATAGTTGTATATTCATAGTTATCAAATATCTTTCATGTAGTATGGCAATGAATTTAAGGTGTGTTTTGGAAACATTAATAATTCCGACAATACATACCAGCATTAGTGCAATCAATTGGTGTGACATTGGCAGAATAGTCTTCATCTTCGTCCGTAGTTGAACTTGTACCATAATCGGATTTTCATTTATGAATTCGCATGAACTATCGCTTATTGATTCATCAGTTGAATATTTTGCAAATGATTGGTGACCTACATTCCTTGCTTTAGTATTTGTGCGTACATTTATATTGCGAGAAGATGCATTTCTATCTTTAATAGTTGAAAAGGTATTGAATAAATTGGTAGTCATAGAATGAATTACACTTGGATTCATATGTATTTTGGATGAAGATGTAAAAGAACTTAGTTGTCCATATGAATTGTTGTTGTCTTCAATACTTGAGGAGGAGGTCATATTACTTAGAGGTGTACTTGTATCAAAGCTGAGAGGAGAACCAAACAACCTACTCTCACCATAAATGTTATGCATATTACAATGATGGTTGTTCTTTTGTGCCCTCTTATGTATAATTGACCTCCTTGATGACGTCAAGTAGAGTTTTGTTTGGGGGAGATTGTATCACCAGAAAGGGTTGAGTAGTAGCGTGAAGATGCAGAGTTTGGCGTTGTGCACTGGTTTTTTGGTGAAGATGTATGTTGTTTATGCTGCAAAAACTTATATTTGAATATATTAGATGACACCAACTAGTCAACAACAACATTCAAAGTCTTTTCCTATGAGTTAACCGTTCCAACTCCTTTTCATGAAGAAACATGTGCACCCCTATTCACAACAACAGATGTGATATCAAATAGTGGAGTTCTTATATGATTTCTGGTTTCAGAATTTGAAATACTGAAATGATGGTTGTGTTCAGTTCCATTTTCATTAACTCTATTCCTCTTAGATCTTCTGTCTTTAAGAATTTGCTTCCTTTTATGTCTTGTCGGTCTTTAAAATAATTCCTTTCCTCAATATGGTTGTTCATAATTCTCATATATTACTTAATAAACAAACTTCAAGATATGTATAACATTCTGACTGTAACAATAATGAATCAATATGCCATAGTTTCTGTTGAAACTCAGAACATGTGTTTTTTGAGATGTAAGTGTAATGAAAAACTACTTTTGATATGTTGAATTGAATAGAAAATATATTGTATATTCTTAGTGAATTGTTGTATTAAATATAATGTGTTTTATTATAATGAGTTACATTACCAAAGCTTCAAAATTATCAGTTAAGGAGAAAAAAATTAATGTGACATCAAGACTATATGTGAACTTTATTAGCTTCAATGATGATAGGTGTAGCATACAAAGTTACAACAATTATTAGAACAGTAAAGCATACTATGTGCCATTAAATTTTTTTATGTTGGAAACTTAAAAATAATGATAAAGTATTTTATTCCTTTGCATGTCACGTATACCAAGCAGCCTAAAAGGTAAGTATGGTAGTAAGATTCTACTCAATGTTAGGTAATGAGAAATCAAATCAATATCTGTATATAAACCAATAGAAGCATTGCTCTGTTTTCATTCTTAAATACTAGTTCTTGCATATCAACAAAAGAAAAACGTCTCATACACGTGAAAAGTGAAGAAGTGTTGAAAATGTCTTCTCCAACTATGGAAGGGTAAGTTTCCTGATGTTATTTATGCTGAAAATAATATGTGGTTTACAATAAGGTTGATGCTTCAGTGTTTTGTAGTTGCTGCTAATTAAATTTAACATGGTCCCGATACGACTTTGTCCTCTCAACACGAAGCATCAGATGGAATTCTTTCAAGAGTTAAGAAAGAATCACACTCACCAAATCAAAACACTCCGGTGATGTATTATTTCCTGAAATCAACGCACGAATGAAGGAAGTGAAAAGAAGAGTGGCGTAACCATCAAATGTGAACAAAGGATGCAATATTGCGAAAGATTTTCATGGATTAGAGAAATCACTAAATCGAGGAAACCAAGTCTTTGTAATTAAGATTGCATAGTAATATTGTCAATCATAGCTTATATGAAGAAATTTGACTATAGTCTTTGTAATATTTTAACAACATCTAACATATTGTTATCTTGTAGCTTCCCAACTAAGGTAGTCCATAAGACAATGCATGGTGATATCACTTCATGCCTTCTACGGATTTCGACGGACGAGTTACCGCCAGATTATAAAATCAAACCGTGAGACTGATGAAATGTACCTTGGCAAGGAATGGTACAATTATGCCAAGAACAAAAAGCTGAGAGTCGGTGATAAGCTGCATTATACTTAGAGTTCAGTGGATAAAATCATCTATGTCAGGTTGCAGAGAAAGAGAAAGTAGAAGGGGACTTGAGTCATATATGTCACCTTGAAGATGACGCAAAGGTTCATGTTGTGGGGTATGGATGTTTTGTAATATATGTTTTTATAATTCAGTATACAATGTAAAATAGCTTATTCCTAATTTCTTAAAGCAAATTAAGAATCTAATTATTTTTAAAAAAATATGATTAAATTAAAATATAATGGAGTATTAAAACATTATATAACATTGTATTTATTTTATATGTATGATAATAAATAGAAGAAAAAAATTGGTTGTATTTAATACTTTAATACACCTTTTATTTAAGAAACATTAATAAATTAAATATGTAATATTAAATGTCAGATTATATTGTAAAATTTAATTTGGTTGTTAAAAAAATAATACAAATAAAGAAAAAAAAAGTGAAAACAGAGCACGTGATTTAAAATTGCACGTGTTGGTTTCAAAAAATTATACAAATGGAACTCATAAAAGGACTTCAAAATAGAAACACTTTTCAATTAATTTAAAATGGAATGATCAGAATCTTTTGTATTCTATGTCATTTATGCTATTAATGTAACAAATGGGAGATTTTTTTTGTGTCAATCAATATAAACCAAAACGTCACATAAACTTCCTCAAAGTGGTTTTTGCGTGTCTCAAGAAACAAAATCCTAAGCAAGATCAAGAATCCGGACGGTGGTCTCCATCAACAAACTTGGGGTGAGTGTAAGATGACAAAACACAGCCTAAGGTGGTGTTCTGGGTAAGAAATAAGTTAAACTACATATGAATCACCATTTGTTAGATGAATATTTAGGGTTACTTCAAATTTGTCTATGTTTAACGATGTTAATGATATTATGATATATTCAGTGGTTTTGTAGGGAGAACTCTGACTGGCATGCCTCCTCATCAAGAATGGATAAAGCTGGTTATGAAGCAAGTTCGGCGTGAATCTCAGGAGAAGCATGATATTTCTAAAAAATGGATTAAAATGCATGTTGCTGCAAATAATGGACATAGAGGAGACGGTGGTTCTTCGAGGTAAGTAACATATTAAGTAGTGAGTCTGTTTATTATTTATAGTAACTAAGATTTGGTTGCATGTAATTTTTTCTTGATTGATTAAGTAGCAATAATGTTCCAAAGTATACACGTGAGCAACTCTTGGAGAAATATTATGAGTATGTAGACAGAGAGGAAGATTATGAGCTAAGGACTGGAAAGGTCAGAAGGTCTCTCTCTCAGGAAGAATTCTTTGAAGTTGCAAAAGAAGAGGGATGGATTATCAATGGTTCAGAAGAGCTGGAAGAAACCAATGTTGTTGTAGACATGGACTTAGGTGATGATAGGGTGGACAATGCTGGAAATAAAAGCCATATTAGTATTTCTTCTGACAGTGAATCGTAAGTCATTTCAAGAACTTTTTGGATACCTAATTTATATATCATTAGAGTTGATCATAAAAGTATGATATTTTATATTTTAAAAAATGGTGTATCTTGGTGCAACGATGACAACAATACCTTGGCTTATGTTGTCCAGCCTGCACCCATAGTGGAGAATAATACCAATGCTGATGTTATCCATCTTATACCCAAGAGTGAGAACAATACCAATGTTGATGTTGTCCAGACTGCACCCACAGGAGAGAACAATACCAATGTTGATGTTGTCCTGCCTGCACCCAACAATGAGAACTATGCTAATGTTGATGTTGTCCATCATGCACCTATGCAGCAAATACGTGAATGCAAATGGCACAAAGTTGTAAAGAGAAGAGTGAAGATAAGAACTCGAGTTCTTGTAAGTTCTTTTTAATGTTTTTGATTGAAATTTTAAAATGCCTCTGACACTATTAATAGACAATTCTGATTAATGTTCTTATTGTAGCAAATATCAATGAAGTCAAAAGGAGATATTCATGGAGCCAAGGTCATCTATTGATCTATATGATACAGGGTCTTACATATCCATGTGTTTTCAAGAGCGAGACAAAAGACTTGAGAAGTTCTTGTTAAAAGGTGGTATACATTTGAAGGATCAAGATTTGTCGAAGGTGATGTTATCCATTTTAAAGTACAATATCCTCCGATGGATCGTGTATTGGTGAATGTGGTAAAAGGACAGCGAATGAGAACATGCAATTGGAAATTAGCTTAAGGAGGATGCCATGAATGAAGCACCTTTTGTATGGGCGTATGTGTTGAGCGTAATCGATTGGAGATATTTTGTGTGGCCATTTAAGTTGTTTGTTATAATTTGTAATATTTGAACTTGTATTGTTATGGTTTTTCATGTGCAATTAGTGATTATTCTTGTTTAAATGAAACATTATGGATATACATGTTGTAAGTTTATAAAGACTAATATAATGTTTTAAGATGTTTATATTAGTAATTTCTACATTTGGACATGTATTATAATAATCCAATAAATATCTTTATGCTCTTATCAACCTATGAATGTTATTGTATTGAGTCACCTTATATGAATTGCATATTATAAGATGAGTTACCAAGCCATCTAACAAAATTCCATTAGATAATCATTGAGTGAGTATACATAACATATCATAAAGGGTTTATGGCAGTTCTAATATATGAATTAATAGAAAAAGTTAATTATGAGAACGTTTATTCCTTCAATGCTTCATTTTAATTTGTAGGGTTTGAGTGTTTTTTCAAACATAATGAGTTAGTTTAAAGAATATTATATATTTAAATTAGTTAGAGTACAACAAAAGAATAATACATGTGTATTGTAAAGATTTTAATTGCACATAATAATCAAGAACTAAGGTATAAACATATATGACATTATGAACGAAGTTATATTCAACTATATGTTATTTAGGATCTTGAATCAAGTGTAGCAGAAAAAATACATTGCAATAATACAAATATCAAAATTATTCTTTGCAAAAATGGGACATCGTGTGTTGCAGAACAAATTTAATTAAGTAATATTGGAGCATCTGAATAAATACATTACTTGTGATTAAATATAAGTAGAACAATTGTTAACAATAAATTGTATATAGAAATATAGTGAATTCATACACTTAATGTGAGCAAACACTATATATTAAGTTCATAACCTTAAAGGTTCAATGAGAAAACCATGTAAATAAACAAAAAACATTAAGTGATACACGTTGTTGTCCAAATATAAAAATGAAATAACATGAAAAAATGCTTGAGGCAATTATTTCTCCAGCTTGATATCTTTTGTTATCTTGGTGGAGGATAGTTGGACACTATCAAGTTCTTCAAGTGTCTCAGGTATAGACTTTTTGATGGAGTAAGTCCGAGTTTGCAATACAGGTCATAATCTGCAGACATGGATAGGGCTCGCTATGACCAAGTTAAAACAATATAAACATCATCTCATACGAAGAAAATAATGTTTAATAGGTTTGTTGTCTTTATGTAAAAAATACTCAGTGAGATCATACAATTTTATCTTGATGTTTGATGTTGACTTTGAAGTACGCTACCGATTTAAAAATGTTAGTAGAATGTATACACATGGTCATAGTGGGAGTAAGTAAAGTAATACCTCTTCACATTTGAAATTATCCCTTATTTTCTTACGGATTTCTTCGTCTCTCTAAAGCCAATGACCCATAATGGCCTTGTTAGGTCGAAAACCTCTTATAGCCAACTCCTTTTGAGCATTGCATCCGGTTTATAAGGGAATTCAAGGGATCATAATCTCAAACTAAATCAACATAAGAAAATATGTTAGGAAAATGGTAATCAAATAATGAACATAAAAAGACACCTTAAGTATACCTTTATCAAATCCATTTTCATCTAAAGAGCAAACTTCCCAATTAACTTCACGCAATCAACATCCCAAAATATGAAATTGTATTTTAACTTTCCATCGAGACCAACACATGACTTATATATATGATGTTGAGAAAAATATACATTGTCATCAATGAATCATTTGATTAGAATCTAATAAATATATATATATATATGGATAGAAAATACCTTGGAGTGGGTAGAGATGTGTTTGAATAGCACATGAGTTTTCCATCCTTTAAAGACACAAGTATTCACTATCCATCATAATACCATCGTGCCACACTCAAACTTCCGCATGAGTTAAGTCACTGTGTAGTTTCTGAAACATATAAAGTTGGTTTCATCGGTTCAAGGATGAGAAATTGGTTTCATTCGCAATCTTAATAAGTTACGTTCAATAGTAACAAACATTTTGCGAAATGGAATTTTAGAAAGACTCAATATTTCACCTTTCTATATAAATTTATCAAACTCGAGAAATGAGAGCTTGAGTCGTGTCAATTTGAATACTTGAAGATGATAACAATGGCAACTCATTTTAAGACTGGTAAACACAAAGAAGATTCAAACGTATCTGTTAGTAATGCAAGAATGTTATAATAGATTTACATAAATAAGATAAAACTGTTGTTATAATTATCACGTACTTCTCTTTAAGGTTTTTAATCTCCTCAATGCTAACATCATTAATCAACAATTTCGTGTTGCTCCATGCATTAGATACATTTAATGGATAACTTCCTGAAATGATTACACATATAAATGACAGTGTGAAAAGTTGGATCTAACGACAAACAAATATACATGATACCTTGAGGCTCTTTGATCCTTGCATTAATCAGAGGACAACAATATTACCATCATCCCTATGGTTGGTATAATACTCACTAAGTTGAACAACAAATTTTCCCAAAGAGTACATTAACGAATGTTTGTTGAGTGACGAAATTACAAAACATACATCATTGATATTATATGACAGATATATAATAAAGATTAGGGAATATAATAAGATTATAGGTACCTCATATCATCAAAGTAAATACAACTTTGTTCTTGTTGTTATTAGCAATAATTTGGGATTGGGAAATTTGATCACTCCTCCAACGATGTCGCAAAAATATTACCACATAAGTCATATGTACTCTTGAACTTAAATAATAAAGTGTTATTTTGTAAATAAAATTATGTAACTCACCATACAATACATTAGACCTAAATTTCCCATCAACATAACATATCCCAATTATGTTTAGGTAGTTCACGGGAGTGTCATTGAGTTCAATCTTGTGTATAGATCCACGAAAACCAACTTAAACTTATGATCTCATAGATTTGAAGGAGAAATCATTCTTTGAAACTTTGAAATTTGATAATGTAAGAACATCCAAGTTCGTTGTATTTTAAATTTTGGGACCAAATAAGGTGTACAATGGCTTGAATCAAATCTAACTACAACAAATATATTATGTAATCGATAGCGGTATAAGAGAACTTATATAAAAGTGGTAAATAGAAACAACTTACAATAAACATTTGAGCATACCTTTGAATCAAACAAAATAAGCTCCTGTGTTCTTTATTACGAGCATTGGTCACGATCCACAAATGCTTACACCTAACACAATCTTCCATAAATCTTTGAATCGTTGATGTTATTGATCGCCTATAAGTGAGCCATGGATGGATAAGTATCATAAAAAGCTGAAAAGTTATAAATTACGAAGAAAGATGAATTGATAAAGAATGAGAATAGAAGAACAATGATCGGCGATGCTTCCAGTGCAATTTCGAGCGGAGCGCATGGATATATGTATATAATTAGGGTTAGGAATTATGGAAGGAATGAGATTATGAAATACATGACAAAGCATTGAATAAGGATGTTGGCGTTTGTTTCCATAGCCATTTCAATTTCAAATTTCACGATGATTGGGTGTGGCATGAAGTGAACACAAAAGCTAACGTGATTAGGTTAATAATAGATTGCTTAGGTGATTATTAGGGGTATTAGGTTATTTTTAAATTAGTTTGGTAGTCAATAAAAATATAAATGGCAAAAATCATTAGTGACATATCAGAAGATTTAATGCCAAATGAATATGGTGCAAGTAGTTTAAGGAAATTACGATTTACCCTTAGTTTAAGACTAAATTTAGATTTACTACTTAGGTAATAGTGTAAGTTAATGATACTTTGATTTTATAAGTTTAATAGATTGGATTAGAAAATTATAAATTTGAATAAGTTTAAATAGTCTTGACATATTTTTAATTTTTGTTCTTGTAATTATTTTAAAATAATTTTTTAATGTTATAATTCTTTTGATTTAATCTTTAAAATTAAAATTTATAGAAAAGTTCGATGGAAATGCGGATTTTTTATTTTAAGAATTAAAACCAAAAGTATTTTAACATTCAATAATTTTTAAAAATAAATTACAAGGACGAAAATCAAAACACATTAACTTATTGGGATCAAAAGACTATTTATATTGGGTGTTTTAAAAACACGAACGATGATTTGTTGAATCGATTAAATATTAGGTCAATGGTTGGGTCGTATGAGTATTAACTAGGTCTATTGAAAAATGTGATTATATTTATTAATTTTTCTATTTATAATTGAAATGATCATTATTCTATAGTGGAATTAGAGTTGATTGCTAAATAAGGAATGAAATTTAGCATCGATATTAGATGTCGAAGGTGATATCACGACATTGATATCTCCTAAAATATATATATAATGTTAAAGTGCGGAAACAGAAGAACCACGTGAATTGTTTATCCGATTCGGTTCCAACCAACCTACGCCTAGGGGCTACCAGTCGGGATGAAGTCCCTTTAGTAATATTAATTGAGCTAACCTCTTTGTTTTCCTCACTTAATCACCCAATGATCCTTCTACCTAAGAAACCTATCCTAGATATGAGAACCTCCGCCACTTCCTAAGTCGCTTGACAATCAACAATAACAAATCGAAGATACCCTTCAAAGACACACCTCTTGCTTCAAAGCTTATGGTGATTGACAAATTACAACTCAACTAACGTCCTACTCAAGTATCAAAGAATACAAGAGAGGCTCACAATTAACAACCAACAAATAAACAACCAACAATGTAAATTCTAAGTCTAAGTTCGAATGCGGAATATCAAAATAGGGTTTGCGATTTAAATAGAATAACAACAACTAGGGTTGCTTTATCATAAGTCTTCAAATCCTAAGCTTTCTCCGTGAAGTAGGACATAAGATCTCAAGAATATTGTTGAAGACATTACATAATCTTCCTTAATCGAAGCATACAGATTAAAACAAACTGACCTCCTAAAATATTTGAACTTAAAACAGTTCAATTCAGTTTCCACATCGACATCTCTGTTTCAAGATTCTTCATGGAATTTTTCTCGAGCGAATGTTTTACCAAAATTGATGTCAATCAATAGAACCAACAAACACCCGTTTTGGCAAATTTTAAAACATTACTTGGGGTATAAGCCATACAATTTAAAATCACAACATTATAATTAACACTAACCACATATATAGCGAGGCAAATAAAATCGACATCACACATAATAGAGATATAGCATTGATAAGAACACAAATGTTCAAACATCGATTGGAACATTCCAGAGATCTCCCTGCACAACATCATCATTGTTCACGACAAGTTCATATATGCACAAGCAATGTCATTTGCTTCCCGCACACAACATCTTCAACATTTGAAGCATATATAAACAAATAATTAACACATTTTGTTGCTCACACACATGGAAACACATTTGTCATCCGCACACGCATCACAGTTCTCCTTAACATCATCATCACAACTTTGTCACACATTCGCACGCTCATTCTCTCCTTTTTAGTCATAATATGCAAACAATTAATAAACTCACGGAGAATGAATGAAAGTAAATTTTAAATTAACTACCATATACGGATGACTAGAGTTAATTACAACCCAAAATAAGTTTTGGCACATAAGTCGAAAAATTACATAAAAGTTACATTAAGTCATTGGAAACACAATTGAAATTTCTTGATTACAATCATTTTTTGCGAACTAGCGGACTCCCACTTTCACTTCCTCATCCTTCCCGGAATGTCACGGACTCCTTCTTACTTCTTCTTGCACCTCTTGTGCTTTAGTTGTTGCATTCCTCTTAAGATCTTGGATGTTCTCCTCAAATATCAACTTCTTGTTGAGCTTATGTGTATTACCTCATCCGTTCTTTGCATGCTTGATCGATTCAACAATCAAATCTTACTTGCAATTTTCTTTTCGGCTCTGCATGTTGAGACAATGTAGGACATGTGCTCCCGCAAAAAATTTATGAAGGGACAATGTTTCTCTTTTGCATTACGCATCCGGGTGGGCAGATTCCAGGATGTTGTTGAGTACTATGCCACTTATCGGTGGGAGGTAATGGGCAGCTTTGTGGTACGTATCAACATGCTTGATTATCAGATCAAAATATAGGTACCATAATCAAAGGTATATTCATTACAAGATAAATAAATCTTCCCAAACCTTAAAATTGTTGAGGTGTGATTGTGGGCACAATTTGTCGATTCTATGTAGGATTGCATAATTCACACTCAACTTTCCTGCAAATAGTTTACCTTTCATAGGCCAAGTACCAACTTGATTGAAAGTGATGGTCTTGCATACTTGGTCATTCGATACTTAATCTCACATTCTTATTTCTCAATTCTTGATATTTATTGATAATGGTAGGTGAGAATTCAACACACTTTCCTCTAACGTAGACTTTCTAAAATTCCTTTCTTATCTTGTCATCACAATCCTGGGGATGTTGACTATGAACTCCTCGACTAAAATATCATAACATTTAGGCGGCTTAGTCTGCTTTATCAACCCGCATCGATATTAAGTTGATGATTTTCTTGTATGTTAAGGAATCTTTACCCATTTCTCATTCCAAGGCTAGTCTCCTCTGGTATATGTACTTCCATCTTGCAACAAATTTGATGGAGTGAAAATATATGTTGTATGTTGGAGCATCAGGTACATCATTAGTGGACCTCTAAATTAAGGTCTTCTTCACAAGTGTGATGTCTGGGACATCATTCTCAACATCATATTGATTTAGATATGATTTCCTCTTGCTTGAGAAGGAGCAACTTTACTTCATGCCTTTGGTGGTCCATACATAACCTTTTCCTTTGCAGTCTTGGATGGGGTGCTTAAAATAGTTGCCTTGACCTATTGAAGCAACTCGTTTTTCAAAAATCATTTAATTTTTTAAAAACAGTGAAATCGCCACCTAATTTTATTTGTTCTAAAAGAAGAACGGGAAAATATAGATAAAACCCACGAAAATCGGATAAGACGATCTACGAGATTAAGAGATATAGGTTCGAGAGTTGGTTATGCAAGGGGAAGGTATTAGCACCCCTCACATCCATCGTACTCGATGATACCCATTTAGTTCAAAGTGTGGTCGTGTGTTAGTGTGAAATTTTACGATCTTAAGATGGAAATGAGAAAGAAAGGAGAAGAAATGTTTTTATTATTTTTGCTCGCTTTGGTCAGAAGACTTAGTGCCTCGTACTCCTGTGCAATGGGAAAGTCGAGCGTCGTGTTCGGCTAGAAAATGATTGTTTGTTGATTATTTTAAATGAAAAGACAAGTCGTCATTTTTTAAAGGAGAAGCCCATACAAGGTGGTCAACCTAAGTATAAAATAATTAAATTACATGTGTACTAGCAAAGTGGACTAGTCTCTTATAACGACTAATTGGAACAATTAATCGAAATAGGCTCAACGTAAGAAGACCTGGGATCGGCACATGTGTGCATGTGTGGTCATCACGATGCTTCGTAGCTTTGTCGACTTACGGGTTTAAATTGATTTACAATTATTAGTTTAAAAATAATTTTTGGTTGGTGTAAGTGACAGTTAAACTAAAATAAAATAAAGACAGTTAAATATTTATTACAAATTTTTGGGGAGAGGGATACATCGATTATAAATGGGGATTAAACGATAAAATAAAATAGAAAGCAGTAAATTATTTACAACGCATCAAGGGGATTGGGGTATATTATTCTGAATGGGGATAAATTAAAATTAAAAGGAAAACAGTAAATTAATTATGTTAAAAGCATACAAACAAAAATTAAATGCGGTGAAACTTAAATATTAATTATTGTATTTATATTTTAATAGATTATAATAGATTATAGAAATTAATTCTAAGTAAATGCTATGCGAAGAATATTACTTAATATGATTCGAAGTTATTTGCGAATGAATAGATAAAGTATAAAAGTAATATGTATATAATATTTACAATACTAAATATAATAATAAAAATAATACTAAGTATAATTATATTTACAATATAAAAATAAAACATAAAATAATAAGTATATCTATACATACATTACTAAACATTGAACCAAAACAAGAATATAATTATAGATAATGAGATATAAATAAAAATGTATATCGATGCACTAATAGAAAATGTATGCTCGAACCCTCGATATCTTCCAAGTAACATATACATTAGTAGCATAGTGTGGAATAAGATTGCAATAAATCGAAAATGGTTAGTAATAGAATCGGACCGGTTAGTATAATGTACATGAATGAGATGAAGAATTAAACAAACGGTCATTCGAATATTTCAATACCACAAATGAACTAAAATCAAAGAAAGTTCAAATTATAATAAAATCGAGACATGGAGAATTAATTACAAAAGCAAGCTAATATTAAACAAGACAATACAAGCCACTATGTTATCAACTATTCTGAAATAAAATTACTTTCTACACAAATTCAGCTCAAAATAAACGATATATGGCCCTCAAAGTTCTCGGTTAGATGTACCGCGAATAGCGGTATTATCATTAAAAGTCATTGAAACAATACAAACATCGCTTACTCAAATTCCAATTGAAATTAAACGGATAATACAATAATGTGGCGTTGGCACGATAGTTTCTCGTTCATATCTCCGCAAGTAAAACGTGTCAATATTGAACCCTCATGAAACTAAGCATAGATACCATTCAATCACAAACTTGATCGAATTAAAATAGAACTACATAGTAGACACGGTGTCCCAATAGTTTCTCGGTTATATTTGCCTTGAGTAAAGCGGCATCATCGAAACCATCATCGAAACTACACCCAAGTAACATTCATTATAAGCTTCAACCGAATCTTGAAACAAGAACAAATTATCTAGGTATAAATTTCAATCGATGATAATCAAGATAAATAAATGGAATGGCATCCAACACAAGATTTCAACATAAACCCACAGTTTAATAGCAATTTTAAATCCTACAGATAAAAAATCATATTTCAAACTACTATCAATAGAAAGGCAATCTAACCACAAGTCTCTTGATTCAAAGAAAATCAAAATGACATTTATAGGCGTTATCCTTGATTGTTGATTAAAGGAGATGGAAATGAAAGCCATATGTCGTAATTGCTCTTGTTGTTGTCCGTGTTGGAGCTTGAGGGTAGCGTCTTGCTAGAAGGAGAAAGCAAGAATGGGCTGTGAGGATATGTTCATGCAAATGGAAGTGTGAATGGGACACGCGGAAACAGAGAAGCTAGGCGGCAGGTTTGAAAAGAGCATGACAAATGAAGAGAGAGCTCGCGGTGATGAAGGAGTTGTGGCGGTTGGAATGAAGAGGAGCAGTGGTGATGAGGGGTCCACGTGAGTTACAGTTAGGAGGCCTAAGGCAACGGGGATGAAGGGGTGACATGAAAGATTGCATGGGATGAGCAATGGATGGAAGACGATGACCTGGTTTGAAGGATGGATGAAGGTATTGTTTGGAGGTTTTTCTGGAAGCAAGGTGAGGTAATGAATACGGTGGAAGAAGATGATTTGGTTTTCTACCTTTTTTCTTTTATTTGGTTTTCGTTTCCGTGATTTTGGATGCCCCCGCTTTTGTTCGTCTTTTTCAATTTGGCCCTTCTTAACAATTATATCAACATATATATACTAAAAGAATTAGGCTTAAGTTATTTTTCAAAATGCCAATAATGCCCTTAATTATAAATTGGGCTATAAAGCTCAAAAGAGCAAAAATTAACTTATCCAATAACATTTTATTTTATTTTGGAGATAAAAATTAGACACCTAAAATTGTCAAAATGATAAAAGTTCGACAATAAATTATCCGAAAAATAAAATAAGCACATTAAAATAAACTACGAGTCTTGTAAATTAGAAAAATTATTGAAATGGTTAAAATCAAAATAAAATGATAATAAAGAATACTGACTTTAAAAAATTACGTTAAAAGCGAGACTTGAAATGTCTGAAAATTAGGAAAACACATTTTATGATTTCGCGATATGTACAAATTTATAAAACAGGAGTGAAAGATGAAAACTTGAAATATTTTCCCGGTGATTTTTGCGATGTCGAATTGCTTTTAACGATTACATTTATAAAAGAAATATGATATCATCGACATATAAATAAATTAAATGATGCAATAAAGACAGAGGTAAAAATAAATGAAGTGAAATAACGGGTATTTTATAATTAAAATGATGGAATATCGATTTAGGTGACTTTTGATCGCTTTAAATATGATTTAAATGATGCATATACAATGAGTAAATGATGATTATTTTAATATAAATACAATGCTTGCGAAAAATAGCGTGGTAAAATTTGGTGCGACACCTATCTTGTCTTTATTATCTTTGAAATCCAGGGTTTACATTTATAATTAGCTCATTGTCGACGGTCTTCTACATCTACAACTGATCATCTACTTTGTCCTCAATCCTTTTGCATTTGAATCATCCGGTTATTTGAGAAGCTCTTTTCATAGATGATGTTCCAACATCAAGTGAGTTTATCAAACAGTTTGTTTTCAAGATTTCCTATGGGTTTCTTCTTCCTAATGGATGATTCGGTAGGCTCTTTTGGAGCAACCTCAATGAGCATTTGGGAAAGAGGGATGGTAATCCCTTGAACAGGTAGACCCAAATTCAGGGTTTTAGAGACTAGTATCCTTATGACCCTATCAACATTTATAATGTCTTGATCAGTTTCAACATCAATGGGATCAGAGGCAGTACCTATGACTGGAACAGATGTCTCTCTTGGTCGTCTTGAATGAAGGGTGCGAAGCTTTTTAGGTCTTGCATCCGAGCATATAATCATTGAGATAGGAGAAATATTTAGGGCTTCTTCAGTTGATACATTTTTGTTGATGTTGCTTGGTCCTGATTCAGTTTGTTGAGGCATCTTGACTGTGGAAGACTGAAGGTTGTTCTTCTGGAGGTAGGAAATGAAGATTTCGTAGCCTTTGGTGATTGTATAACGTGTGGGGGAAATTTGAAATGTTTGAGCTTGGTATGGGCCTTTTATATGTTGCATGCATTATTCAACGCAGCTTAAGTGATAGTCTAAAAATCCAGCCCCTTTAAAGACGTTCCCACACGTTTTTAATTGTTATAATTTCTTTAACAAACAGACCCCTTGCTCTCTTCTTGAAATTCCATATACATTCCATCCTCTTGAATAACATTTGAACAACTTCATTTTAGAATTTCTGGACCAGATCCATAGTTCTTATTTCAGCAGACTGGTCATTAACTCTTGCAGAGTTATATGATGTCATGACATTCCTTGGGACATTGTGATCAATTGATCTCGCATTTTTCTTTTTCTTCTGGAAACTCCTGTCTTCAACTTTTTTGACCACAACATAATTGGGATAACTTGTATCTTGGGGAACCCATAGATAACAATTGTCCTTGGTCCTCATACCTCTCATAGCAACTTCACCCTTCTTATTTGTAATAATACATTCAACTTTTGTGAAGTTTACATTGAATCCTTGATCACATAGTTGGCTTATGTTTATCATATTGGATGTTAATCCTTTGAAAAAAATACATCTTCAAATATTAGGAATTTCAGATCAGTTTGTTTTGCCCACTCCCTTAATTTCTCCCTTCATTCCATCTCCAAAGTTGACATAACCCATTGAGTGATCTTGAACATTAAC
Organism: Vicia sativa; assembly: GCA_021764765.1. NCBI lineage: Eukaryota > Viridiplantae > Streptophyta > Magnoliopsida > Fabales > Fabaceae > Vicia > Vicia sativa. Next base: position 296,197,844 of record CM038793.1, read on the forward strand.
CAGCAGCTTTTTGTTTCCCATCATATGCCTTGAGCATCCAATATCAAAATACCGATCTCTTTGGTCTTTATTATTGGAGCGTGTGAGCCAAGAAACACATAATATTAGTTTTCGAATCCATTGCTTTGGGTTGGCTGAGTCACATTTGGTTGGGGTATGAGTTGGGGTAACCATACGGTTTGAAGCGAATAGCTTTATGTGACCATGTCTTCCACAGTGACATCTCCAACACCGAGGTACTTTGTTAGGCATGCGTAGTTGTTTCTTTTGTGATGTTGAAACACTTGATTCCACATCTTTGGTTCAACTGTATTTGAATAGGTTTTGTAGAGGACTCCTTTGTTCCATTGTATCTCGGACCACTCATGTCTCTTGCTACTCTTTCATATTGAAGTATCTTATCTAGTGTCTCAGATCCATTATTTAGCATCTTGTCAGATTTGGACATTTTGTCAAGATTAGACTTCAAAGATAGTCACTTACTCCACACGAATAGTCTCTAGATGCTCTTTCTTTTTGTCTTGCAGATGTATTATGAGCTTCTTCTGCTTCTCATTCTCCTGGCATACTTCAACACTTTTAATGCATAGTTCCTTGTAAGTAGCATCTAGTTCTTCAAAGGTTAATTCTTCATCACTTGATTCCCCGTCAGAAACATAGGTACCAGTCAGAGCTGTTACATATTTGGTTGATTCTTATTTCACTTTATTTTCAGAGTCCTCATCTGACCAGAGTACATTCAGTCTTTTGCTTTGTCTTTTGAGGAAAGTTGGACATTCAGCTTTGATGTGACCAAAACCTCTGCATTCATAACACCTTAATTCTCTACCTTGAGTAGGTCTTTCCTCAGCTTTTGCTTTCTTCTCAGAACTATTTGTTCTGCTGATGTCGTATGGGATATTCCGGACATTTGGTCTTGATTTTCCCTCCATCCTTTTCAACACTCTGTTAAACTGTCTTCCAAGAAAGACTATGGTGCTTGACAGTTCCTTCCTCGTCAAGATCATATTCCTCATCTCTTTCTTTAGTGTTGGACTTGAAGGCTTCTTATCGGATCTTTCATTAATGCTCACTCAAATGTTTGAGAGAACCAACTAGTTCATCCACTTTCATGTTGTTGATTTCTTGAGCTTCTTAATGGTTATTACCTTCATGTCAAATCTCTTAGGTAGAGATCGAGAATCTTCCTTACACTTCTCCTCTAGAATCTTCTCACCAAAGGCAATCGCATGCATTGGCTATTTCAAGAACATTCATGTGAAATTCTTGTATGCTATCTTCTTCTTTCATCTTTAGATTTTCAAATTTAGTAGTGAGTAGTTGCGTCTTGACATCTTAACTTTGGAAGTGCCTTCATGAGTAGTTCTCGAATTTCCCAAGCATCCTTGGCCACTTCACAAGTATTAATCAATCTGAAAATATTGTTGTCAACTCCATTGAATATAGCATTTAGGGCTTTGAATTCCCAAGATCCAATTCATCGTCCTCCTTTGACCGTTTTCTTGGGTTTTAGCTCACCGGTTGATTATTTGCTCCAATGATGACGGTGTGTCCATCCTTTAAGAGTAGCTTTCAAGCCCATTGTCCAAGGACTTGATGTAAGTCGCCATACGAGGCTTCTATAGGTCATAGTTAGAACCATCTAGTATGGGTGATTTATTCATAAATATTTCTTCATTTTCCATAGTACTAAAATTATCTTCCTATATCTCATCCAACACGTAGTAGGATGTGCGCTCCGATACCAATTGAAATTTTGGTATCGGATATAAGATGTCGAAGTTGATGTCACGATACGATATTTTCATATGAATACTTAGAATACGAATGTTAAAGTGCATAAAACAATAAGAACATAATGAATTACTTAGTTTGGTTCCAACCAACCTACATCTAGGGGCTACAAGCCATGGATGAAGTCCACTATTGATATTAATTAAGAGCTAAACCTCCATGTTTACACTCCTCACTTAATCACTACCCAATGACCCTTCTACCTAAAAATATATCATAGATATGAGAACCTCAACACTCCCTAAGTCACACGGTGACAATAAAAGAATAAATCTGAAGATACCCTTCAAAGATACACAATCACTCTTGCTTCAAAGCTTATGGTGATTAACAAATTACAACTCAACTAACGCCCTACTCAAGTATCAAAGAATACAAGAGAGGCTCATAATTAACAACCAACAAATAAAACAACCAGCGGATAAACAACCAACAATGGAATTCTAAGTCTAAGTTCGTCGGATTGACTAACTGCAAAATAGGGTTTGCAATCTTTAAATAAAGTAACAAAGAGATAAGGTTGTTTTACTCAAGTCTTGATCCTAAGCTTTCTCCACATAAGTAGGACATAAGATCTCCAAGAATATTGTTGAAGACATTACATAAGCTTCCTTAATCGAATCATACAGATTAAAACAAACTGACTTTCTAAAATATCTGAACTTAAAATAGTTCGCGGTTCCACATGTCAAGATATTTGTTGTGACATCCGTTGTTTTAGTATTCTTCATGGCATTTTCTGAGCAGAATGTTTTACCAAAATTGTTGTCAATCAATAGAACCAACAAGAAAGTAGAGTTTGTTGTTGTGAATTTGAATTTGAACTTGAACATTTTTATTCTTTACAAAGAATCTTCTCATTTAGTTGATCCAAATAGTACTTTCAATGTATTTTAAAATTTTAGATATTTGAAACACACTCCTAAAATAAATTATAGAGGCAACATATATGTCTTATGTGGATGAGTTTAATATACTAGTTCATGCATTCATTATCTTTTCCAATATCATATCAGGTTTGATCATTTTTCTCTCTTCACTTATGATTAGCTTGGAGCCTACCGCAGATTGAGCTGACTTCTCACATTTTTTATTATGTGATATCGACAAAGTAATACATAAGATGTCCATTATGTGTCGTGTACCTACTTTCTTGGTTCAAAGATCTTAAATCTCTTTTTGGATTCCAAAATTTAAAATCTCATTGAAAAAGTCTTCTTTGAAGATGTAACACCAATCATTTCTAAAAAGAGGAAGCATATATTTGTTGGTCTTATACTTGAATCAATTATGAAAACGGTGAAAAATATGTTGATCAATTTGATATTTTCGAGATGAGTCTAAAATATGTCACGAGGAGTGACTTTATCATCACAAACCATGTACCTAAAAACATAATAGTTGTCATCCAATAACTTCAAAAGTTGTTGCATTTCAAATCTCTTACCTCTTATCTCCATATTGTTTTCAATAACACGCATTGTATACCTATTTGACATTTTAAACACTTTCATAAGAATAATGAGAATAATGATTGATTTTATGGGATCTTATTGGATATCAGGTGTATGGGATCTTATTACTAGTGAATAGAAAATTTTGGATATTCTATGGAGTTTCATGAGAGAATTCAACATTATTCTTGGAGCTCGTGAATATAGAGTTTGCAGCGATCCTGCTAGGGCCCTATGAAAGACTTTTAGAACTAGATTAATCATAATTCTTTGATTCTCAACCATGGGAACTCAATTTACTTACAACAATGGTAGAGGTGGTTTAGCTCACACTGAGAAATAGCCTGACATAATTATTGGCAATAGTTGATGGATTGACAATTTGAATTATCTATGTTGCTCAACAACAACCAAAACCAGGTGGATCTCATCTTTAAATTTATGAATATGCTAAGCTCCGGTGATGATTTCATATGTATTGTTAAGGGTGCTTGGAATGAGACTATTCATGGCTACTATATGTGTATCTTACAGAAAGCTCATGAACCTCAAACTCAAACTTAAGAACTTGAACAAAATATCTTTGGAAGTATACATCAAAGAGTGTCTTGCACGAAAATAAACTAAAAAGAACAATGTTTCTAGATATTGCAGTGATTTTTCAATACCTCACTATTTATCCAACAAAAACAATGTAAAACTAAAAGAAACAGAAACATTGTGCTTTGCATAATATATCAAAACCATGATCATTGAACCTATCCATGCTTTGGCATCACATTCATCTAAAATCTTCCAAGAGCAAAAGGAACAATAGAAGATTGATAATGAGTGGTAGACCTTAGTCTTCCTCATGAGGGAATAACGACTATATTTTTCCTGCCTAGGAGAGTGTTCACCTCTTTCTTTTCTTTTACATGAATGTTTGTCTATTTCGTTGAACTCTTATAATGACCACTCCTCTCTGAAGAGCTCCTGTCATGGTAACGATCACTCCTCTTAGAAGAACTACTTTCATGGTATCGGGCATCCCTCTCTAAAGAGCTTCTGTCATGGTAACTGTCACTCCTCTCTAAAGAGCTCATTTCAAGAGCGATGACTCCTCTTTGAAGAGCTCCTGTCATGGTAACGATCACTCCTTTCCGAAGATCGATCACCCTTTCAAGATCGATCTCCTCTTGAAGAGCTCCTGTCATGGTAACGATCACTCCTTTCGAAGAGCTCCTGTCATGGTAACGATCACTCCTCTCCGAAGAGCTCCTGTCATGGTAACGATTGCTCCTCTCAGAAGAGCTCATGTCATGGTAACGATCACTCCTCTCCGAAGAGCTCCTGTCATGGTAACGATCATGTCTCTCCGAAGAGCTCCTATCATAGTAATCATCACTCCTCTCCGAAGAGCTCCTTCCGAGCGAGTGGTCTCTTCGGTGACTTGAACTTCTTTTGTAGTGTCCTTCCTCCAACTCAACTGGACTCACTTTTGTCCTATATCTGTCACTAGAACCCCTTTTATCATAGTCTTCTTCCTTGTCTGAGAGGTTTCTTTCTCTTCTAGGAGGGGACGGAACCTATTCATATGCATGGAACACTTGTCATTATAAAATTTGTATGTTGTTTAATAATGCCTTATAATATTCAATATTATGTTTTTGAATATCTTATAATATTCAATATGGAACATGCATTCTTAGCAGAAGGTAATAGAAAACTTGTTTAATGCCAAAAGTTCAAAAGATAAAAGGTAAAATAACATCACCTCAAAACGTGTCATGTATCTTCCCTCAGGTGGAGGTGGAATACCAAGCTTCTTCAACTCCGCATATGGAATTGGTTTCCTGGTTATATAGTAGAGAAAATACATAATTAATAAAACCGTAAGTCCGTAACGCACAAGTCAAATGTATATATGCCATGTATCGGCCTGCAAAGGCTGTGTAGTACACAAACTAGCTTTAACCTTTTTCACAAAACCTCTACACTAAAGAATTATACAAAGAAACAGATGCATACAAGGGTGCACGAAATGGTTTTTCTCTTCCCCCAAAACGAAGTTGTCCCGACTCCTTATTACCACTAAGACCGCCACCTGCAAGAGAAAACAAAATGTTATCAGATGACTCGGGAAAATGAAAATAATAGCAACATCAGGAATTAGTCACTTCAACAGACCTAACCTTCTAGGAATCCATCCAGGCATCAGTTGTTGTCTATTATAATCAACTATGATTTCACAATCATCAACAATCAAATGATGAGCATCCTACAAACCAGAAAGTCGGATAAATATTAGCAACATCATTATTTAGCCAAATAAAGCCAAGATGATTTCAGTTTCCTATTTGAACAATATAACTGATTTGAGTCTGTGTATGTTTATGTGTGTGAGAGTACATGTCATAAAGCTTTAAATCTTGGTTGTTTAATTTAAGATGAAAATTAAACAAAGTTGACATATTGCAGTACCGTATATGCTTGACGCATCTCCCTTTCAGCTTCGAATTCGACAAAAGCATAACCACGAGAAGCTCCTGTCACTACAGAAAAAAATTCAAACTTCAGTCCTATAACTTGACAATAATATACACAAAACCCTTGTCAACATATATCATTCAAAGGAACAAACACATAAAATTCCAAACAATTGGCATTTGGCAGAGGTTTAACACAAAGATAGCTATACGAGATGCTGCATAAATAGTTGGTGAAAAGACATTTTCAGAGTTAATAAGGATCCATTTTTCGTACATGAACAAACCATAAAACAATTTAAGAAAATGAACAACGTAAGTTCCATGCATGCATGTATAAAACCCATCTCATCACCGACTCGGTTTTATTTTATTTATAATGTTCTTAAAAATATGTTGTGTGGAGCTCACATGATATTTATAAATGTACTTATTAGGGAAAAAAGCATATAAAACAACAACATCCGATACATAAGCTACAATCACTATCACTGATATACAAATATCCACCGCTAGTGTAGTGGTAAGGAATCACGGTAGTTTATTGGCTTTTGTCACGGTTGCTTCAAATCCCAAATGTAATAGTGGTGCTAAACTGGTTATTTAACAGCAGTGGCTTAAATACAACAGGTAACAATAGCACATCCTTTGAAATACTAATTTTCAAAAACACAATCCAAAGAAGAGCATCATACAAGTCCTCAGTCTTGCTATCACGCAAGTTCAACGGGGAAATATAATATCTATTAGATGTTTTTCGAAACACCCAATTTGAAGATGTAAAACTGCAAGGCAAATCAACACGCCAAAATTAAAATCAAAGATGGTTCAAGAATTAAGATAAACAAAGAAAATTACCAATGTCCCTCACCAAGCGCAAGTTCTTAATCGGGCCGTACTTACTCATAACCTGCAAAGATAAACCCAAACATTCCATATCACAAAATCAAGACATATGAGAACTTAAAGAACAACCAAAACAAAAAGAAGTGGAAATGTCCTAAGTTTCAATAAATCAATCAATATAACTGAGTTTGAGATACTTCTTTACAACACATCTATGTGATCTAACAAAGGTGTGTATGTGTCAGTGTCCGTAACCGCACACAGTTGTGATTACATTTAAATTATTCATTTTTTCAAATTATTATCCATAATAGTAAATTTTCCTAGTAGAAATTCTAACATATGAGATGAATATAGATAACCCTAAAATGTTACCTTGCGGAGAGTATCTTCAGTGGTGAGTCGGAGAGACGACCAACAAACAGTGTACAATAAGGGTCACCAGTGGCCTTAGGATCACCAAATGGGTCATCTGCAAAATTGAATTTTGGAAATTAAACAACCGATAATGAAGATTGAAAAGAGGGGAAATGGAGAATTGAATACGAACAGAGGCCAATAGAGGAACAGAGTTGAGCACGGAGAATGGCATTGTCGTGAGGAAGAATATCGGTGCCGTCGATACTTCCGGCTTGAATGGGATGGTAGACGTCGGAGTAGAAAACGGAGTTCAAGTTTTTGGACCTCGTACTCATTATTTGTTTCTCTTGAATATTAGCTACGATAAAGTGGGAATGAGAGGGAATCTACGATTTCTGGTCGATCCTTGTTGGCTTTGTCTGGATTTTACAAAAACTTGCATTTCATACAAAAGTTATTTTTATTAAAAAATATAAGATTGTGATGGAATAGAATAGAATGAATTCTATTAAATTCATTTTTACTGAAATATAAATTTAAATAATAGAATTTCATTATTTATCACTCAATTTCATATCTTATCATTAAGTTAAATAAATTCATCTTCACGGTTGATAAGAATGTGATTGTGTGAATGCGGTATAAAATTGATTGCATGAGATTTGATTTTAGTAACTAAAGTTTTTCACGTTGCTTTTCAAGTAAAATTAGCCTGCTTGAATCCACCCTAAAGTCACTTCCTTCTTCATAGTCTAGGCCCTTTTAGAAGGTTGTCGGATTTTTTCATTAATATTTTTTTGAGGTTAGAGAATCTAGAGAAATGATTAGGTGTGAGATTTTTATTAGAATGGTTTCAAATTTAGTTTTTCGATTCGGTCACCACAACTAATCATTCACGCTTAGAAAAGTGAGATATTAAAGATTTCTCCTAAGAATCATGTAGAAGATAATATGAGCCTCTAGAGTTCGAGGTGTCCAAGAAACAATTATTAAAGTCCTCTCAATTCTCAAGTAGACATTAAATTGACCGACCTCTTGTCGTAGTGAAATCAACCCTTGCCCATGAATGTTATCTTGGGAGTTACGCCATGGCAAAAAGGTGAAAGAAAAGATTCAGGGACGACTTTCAACCCCGATATTCGCACCAAAACTAATACACTTTCACAAAACCTCATGCATTGGGGTGCAATTGAAAAGGTGCAATCTTCAAAAGTCTCAACATTCCCACTTCAAATTCATTGAAAAGTAGTCTCAAATTTAGCTGAGGAAACAAACACTCGTAAAAAGGAATGAAACACCGATCAAAGTAACTACAAATCCTATTCGCGTAGTCTACAGGGACGGTCGCTTAGCCAAGAGACAAACTTACATCCATGAGAGCCTTTTCTATTTGGTCGTCGTGTCAAAAATAGACAATATTAGCAATCTACGATCTACCTAGTGATATCGATTCAGATCAATCGGCTCATAAGAGGGAATATTTGTTTTACTTTCGGACAGTGCGAGAAACACCAACCAAACGCGGTTGTCAAATTTCAAAGTTCAATCTGTCGCTTGATCTCGGCCTCACTAGGATCCTGACCCCCAAGAGGAAGAACTACAATTATCAGTTTGAACACCATCAACAAGTTTCCTGACGCTCTCATCACAAAAGGATGGAAGACTCATAAAAAATATCCTCCCCAAAGATGGGTTTACTGGAAGCATCGTTAGAATTATAGCTATAAAAAAAAACCATGGAATTTTGAATTAGGTCGTATATGCTTGATAAAAGTATTCAAATCATTTTGGGTCCCTAAAGAGGACGAAATATCATTGTCGACATAACTACTTCATGAATTAGCAGGTTGGTCGTTGGTATAGGCTATTGCAAAGATAAATGAATGGATAATACGAAACAGGGCCAAGGGTTGAAAATGGTACATGGAATGAAGGTTAGTCAAAGAAGCAAAATAAACAAGGAATCAAAAGCTTAGGGACAACTCGTAGGGTACCACTTGATTGGAAATGAGACACCTTAATTAGGGATTGTCAAAATTTGAAGAAAACTTGGTTTCTCAAAGACCAAGTATGTTTCAATTAGTAATGAGTGAAAGTCCATTTAAAAAGTCAAGCAACCCTTATATGGAAAGGGTGAATCAATGACACAGTCCAAACGAAAACAAAAGTCATATCGCAGTGCTTGAGCACCCTATGGGAAAATATCACGACATAACATGCTAACCTAGGGCTATGTGTTTAAAATCCATGTGAAATGTCCCAGATAATGAGAAAAATTTAATGCGCTTGTTCCTCACTCTCCAATTATTGGACCCATCAATTCTCATCCACATAAAACTTTGCATTGTGCGGTGACACAACCAAAACTAAAGCGGAAAAAATAAATGTATTAATTGAATCAATATTTCAATAATATTTCCTTATTTAAAATATAAGTAACATGAATAATTGATAAATGATCAATTAAACTTAATGTATCAATCGTTAATTGACTATGATTTATTGAATTATTTCATGTACTATATTTTTAAATATAGGAAAATATTGAAACAGATTCAATTAATATTTATTTATTTTCCTTTAGTTATTTTCACGTGAGACTATAAAAAAGACCGATCGTTTGGTTATATTTTTCTTTTATAATTGAAAAAAATAATATTAAAAAAAAAAAATATACAAAGAGAAAATTTCAAGATCAGATGAATTCATTCAGAAGAAAGATTTTATGGAAGATATTTTAAAGTTTTAAAGGGTGGGAAAAACCTCCTATTGGTGGAAAAAAATTCCCATTGTTTATTATCCGAGAAACCAAAATATTCATATGAACACATTTATGAACAAAATTGTATGCCCCTAGTCCCATGAGTTCTGATCATCATCAAGTATTTATTCTCTAGATCTCAATGTTAAAAAAAAAAATTATATCCTTTTTTACTAGGAGAAAAAATTATGTTAAATATCAGAGCACAAAAAAATCAACTATAACGCCCAAAATTGTTACAACAACAAATGAATTTCTATTCTACAACTAATTAACTTCTGTTACTTATCTCCTGATTCTCCTAAACTTTTTGAGTATTTTCCAGTAACTGATGTGCTATTTCCAACTTGCCACTCTTTTGAAACTCAAGCTTAAATGTGTCTCTAGCATAAGCCGATAAATAAACACCCTTTTCAAGCATTGATTTTACTTTCTCATAAGCTTCATCTAGTTGACCTTCCTTACACATCTTCAGCAACTTCTGATTCTCCAATTTCCTTTCCAATTTAAGGCACAGATTCATCTGATCATGTTCTCTCAAAAGACTATCGACTAAATTGTAAGTATGAAAATGTGGAATCCATCCCAAACTCAACATTTCGACTAACAATTCATAAGCAATTTTCCAATTCTTACACCCGCAATGAGCATGGATCAAAGCAATGTAGGTTAAACTATCTGGAAAACATCTATTCTTGTTCATGATTTCGAACACACCGTCGCGTTATCTAAATCTCCTAGTTTGCACAACATCGATATAACAGAATTGTAAACAACTAACGGCTTTAAGCCTATATCCAACATTCTCTCAAACAAGCTACCGGCTTCCTCCACTCTGCGATGATCACACAACGCCTTCATAACAATTGAGTATCCCTCTTGAACACAAGTTAGCTTCTTTTCCTCAACAATCTTCAACACTTTAACGGCTTCTTCAGTGTTACCTAAGCGACAAAGCTCTGACATAAGCTTAAACACAACAAAAGTACTAGGCAACAAGCCAGAATTAACAACTGTGAAAAACACTTCAACAGCAGGCTGAATCGCAGCCCTATTTCCTCCCATGTTAGGAACTAAAATATTATACGGTCTCTTATTGTCACTTTGACTTTCTCAAGAGACCCTTCTTTGAACTCATCAAACAAAGTTCCCGATAAGAACATTCATCGTGAACGAGTTGGATGCACACCAACCTTATCCATTTTACGAAAAATCTCAAGAGCTGCCTCGAATCTACCAAGTCTACACAAACCAACAATCATGTTACTACAAGAAAAACTATCAGGAGATTCAATCTTATCAAAAATCGAAAGTGCAAGCTCAATCATCTCCACAGAAGATTGTTTCTTACACAACACATAAAGCACATTGTTACACACAAGATTATCAGGTATACACCCAAACACACTCTCCATTTCATCAAACAATGACAACACTTCATTGATTCTCCCTTCTCTACCCAAAAACCTAATACAAATCGACAACGCCTTATATGAAACTCGACCCTTACGAGCAACAACTGTCATCAACAAACACTTTATATCATCAAAAAGCTTCCTTCTACCAAAGAAATCAACCATGTACTCAATCACATCATCATCAAATTGAAAATCCATTTTTTCACCAGCCCATGAGAAAAATTTCAAAGTTTTGGATCTACCCAAGTGATTGTAACTCTTCAAAACACTAAGCACGAGGTTGGAGGTTAATTCCCCTTTGTAAGAATCCAAAACACTGTCAATGGCAGAGTCAGTGTCACTGGTGCAAGAAACAAGGTCAGTGAGCAATGAGTAAAGGGTTGTATTAGGTAAAAGACGCGGAATTTGAGCTTTGGAGGAACTGAGTTGGAGTGATTTGGGGGAAAGGGTTTTAGGGTTTGTGAAATTAGGGTTAGTTTTGTTTTTCTTGGAATATGAAGAGTAAAAGTGAAGAAGAAAGGAAATAGAGGGTTTGAAAACAGCATTTCTGGTTCTACAAAGGAGCATTCGGATTTTCGTAACAGAAGTTCTTCCGATTGTTTGGTGTTACCGGGCGAATTTTTCGTCTTCGTTCGCTTTTCTTACGGAGAAGGTGGAATTGCGTTTTGATTTCTTTGTTTGGATGGAGAGAAACGATGAAAGTAAACTATGGAAAGGAAAAGTTGAGTGTTTTTCACTGTTTGGTGCGATGGGAAATAAAGTTTAAAGAAGGGTGTTTGACGCTAAAAATCATTTAAACACAAGAGAAAAAATATGCAATTTGATTTGATTCAGTTAAATTTTAGAAATGAAATCGAATCAAACCAATATGATTTCTGTTGGTTTGATTAATTCAATTTAATACAAAAAAATTATTGAATCATAAATACACATATATAATTTTGTATTTAGTGATTCATATATTATTATAAAATAAATTTTTAATTTAATATATAAATGTAAATTATGTCCTACGATTTTTTCTTATGACTAACGGACAATATATATGAAATTACAGCCTTAAATAAATTTGAAAATGCTATTATATTTCATATATAGTGATGCATAAGTAATGTATATTAAGTTTTTTTTAATCTTATATAGCAATTTTATTTTAAATAAAATTAATAGTATTTATAAATAAAAATTATTATTTTATATTGATATATAAATTAAAATAAATATCATAAAAAAATATATTAAAAATACATAGTATTTGTTGATTTCTCATAGATGTAACTCCAGAGTATGTTATGTTAGTTCAATTCAAATCAGAAACAAAATGAAACATTGGCAGAAATGAAAATCAACATACATTAACATCAAAATAAATGTTACATAGATAATTGTTAACATTAATATAAATTTGACATTACATGTCATTACAAACGGTGGTTTGGGACCTTGCAACATCCTTATAATAGCTTCACCGATCTTTGAATCGTCGATCCACTTCAATCGAACCCTTTGTTGAGTAATGTTAAAATGTACTCCACAAAACCTTTAAATCATCACATGTCTTTAGTTCGAGTATGGTGAATTGTATCTTCCCTTTGTTGTCAATCGAGGGTGAATAATATGTTGGAACAAAATTGATTTGTACCATATCTCTAAAGTTTAGATGGTAAAAAGTATTTAAAGAATAATTTAGTATCTTGATATATGTTCATGTGAAGTATCATAAACTAAAATTTATGATATAAACTTAGTACTAACACTAAAATGAACATTAAAAGGAGCTAAAGATACAGACTCGAACAATCAAAATCTGAGATCCAGACTCTGAAGACTTAGACTCTAGAGGAGGTCAACATCCACTAAAGTTCTCAGAATTTGAATAAGGTCAATTCAAGAATTAAGAAGACTCTGATAGGTCACTATCACACTCAGAGATAATTTTGTCTTCTTCCAATCACATGCGATGCAAAAAAAGCGCAGACAATGGGATGTAACAGATGATTCCTCTTGAAGCAAAGGGAATTCAAAAGACATTTGAACCTTATCAAGAAATATTAACGTCTATGATCATGATTCTCCAAGACTTACTCGTGCAAGCTCTTTTGTTCAATGACTTTTTCTATCTCTCTATATAAAAAGGTGAAGACTTGAAAAAGAGAAATCCTTGACTATCGAAAGCGTTGTTACTCTTTCTAATCAAAAGAAAAAGTTTAAATTAGAATTTATTATCATTTGTATATCTTAGAAATTCACAAGTCTTAAGAGTCTTTTTGAGTTGTATTTTTTTACACCTCTGGTTGTATATCAAGTGTAATATTCAAACAATCTTTTATCTAATTAAGTTAGATTGTTAGAAGTCTCTTGCTTGCATGTTTGAGCATTTGAAGTCTCTTGCTTGTGTGCTTGAGCATCTCAAGTCTCTTACTTGTTTGGTTGAGTACATACTTTTTTTATTGTGTCTCTCTTTGTTTTACTTTATATATCTAAACTTGTTTTTATCTGCTGCAAACACTTTCCTTTGTATCAGATTCTAGACTTTGAGTTCAGAATCTTATAAGAGATTTTTATTTAAGAAAAAACTAATGCAATTCAACCCCATTCTTGAGTTTTCTCACCTTCGTATAGAGATTAAAACTCTCCGATTTTTGGATATCATGCGAGTATTTAGTTTGGATTTTAGATCGATAAGTGTATCCTCATGGACCTAAATCTGGCGATTTTCTTCTGAAATACACAAATGCAAGATGAGGATATGTATTTATTCTAGTTTTTATAAATAAAATGGAATGAGAGATCATATTTATAGAAGTTGTAGATCAATTTGGACCTTGCAAATCCTATCATCTTTAGGAAAGATTTCGAAGATACATCTTTGGATTCTCCTTTTTTCAAAAGGGTCTTTACAGAGATGCACTTCCGGGTAGTCCCCTGTTTTTTTCCAATATTTATAAGAGGTGTCCGAAGATGCATCTCTGAATTCACCTAAAAATTAAGTAATTCAGAACTAATGTATTATGCAGTGCAGAAGTTAAAAACACAAAAATTGTCCAAAAATTATGGTCCAATTTTATAATATTATGCAATGCGATGCGTTACATATAAAAAAAGTGTTACATTAATAGATTACAACTAAAGTGCATTAAAACATATATTAATACCTAAATCTATTGGTGGTTCATTCTTTGACATTTCTTTATTTACTTCTCTTTCAATGTCGCTCAACTTGGTGAACTCTTCCATCCTTTCTAGAAAGTGATCTGGCCAAGTTTCAACATCTTCTGTGAAATGTGTCGTCCCCTCTGATGATGTCTTTGGTATAGGATATCCAAGTTTCAAATAGCCTGAACAAAATGTTATTTTTTTAATATCCTACTAATACACACGATAGATACAGATGGATTTTGAAGTGGCGTACTCCAATGTGGAAATAATATTTCTAATTAACCATATCATGTTAGATTAGTACACATCCTATCATAAACACTTTCTATTAGATATGTAAAACCCTAAACCCAACACCCTTTATTTATAAAAAAAAATAGATAATTTTTTTCACAAATCAGTGTTACACATACACAATATACATCTTTCACAACAAAAGTTATAATAAAGCAGCGAAATCTTAAAAAACATAAAAAATCATTTATTTGTCTTAACAAATACTTCTTTGAAATAAAATTAACCAAGACTCTCATAAAGATAAAAATAACAAAGTATCGAAACCCGATGTTACATATCAAAACGACAACAAAACTAAAATAACTCGAAACAGTAAATAAGTGAAGAGGCCTTTACACCATCCTCCAACTCAACAACAACTAGTGCTCCACTAGATCTACCTGAGTATTTGTACGACAATCGTATAAAACACCACAAACAAAACAACCAGAGGGTGAGAATTCAGTCACATAAGTTAATAGTGAAAAAACATCGAGGATAGTACAAACAACGTAAATAATCATTCATAATATTCACCCACGACAATCACCATACACAACAATAATAACTCAAAACATTAATCATTCACATATGTAAGAATGAATGTAATGTAATTTTTTCTCTACTTCAAAATGCATGTGGTGCCAATTTTGGAAAGCGATTTATGTTACCAATTTCATCCACTTATCGATGGTTCTTCTCACCCGAGCCATCACTTATCCCATCTTCAACAAGAACTCGCCTATGGACCAAAGTCCATACACCTATATCGACAATGCATGATTCATGAAATTCAACAACAAAAATAAAGATTTAATAATCATTATCGATTCTTCTTCAAATTATAAACACTATCAATATCAAGCCACCACCGTAGTTGCTCTTTGAACCGGACTTTCGACATAACTCACATATATATATATATATATATATATATATATATATATATATATATATATATATATATATATATATATATATATATATATATATATATATATATATATATATATATATATATATATATATATAATAATTATGTAATATTCAACTACTCGAATCGACTCGATCGAATCGATTGACACAAAACATCACTCATTTTACCCACACAACAACTTCATTCACCACTCATCAACAATCAGAAATTCACAAACCAATTTACCATCAATTGAATCAAAAACTCTTGTTTGATTTTGCATCTGCACATATAACCTCTAAGGCATTAGATTGTGTAGCAACAGATGTCATATAAGGATGTTAAGACATCTGGTCTGACATTAAACAGACAAGGTAGAATTAACAATGCAGGAAAAACATAAATAACACAGAGAATTATTCACCCAGTTCAATGCTACACACCTACATCTGGAGGCTTCCAAGTCAGGGATGAAATCCACTACCAGCAATATTAAATCAGAGCTAAACTACCCCATTTACAACTCCTCACTTAGTCACTATCCAATGCAATTTCTACCTAAGAACTCCTTAAATATGGGAACCTCTGCCCACTCCCCCTCAATCACACACGGTGATTATAAAAGTAACTAATAGCTTGAAGACACCCTTCAAACACACATGATCAGAAGCTACAATTCTATCACAAACTATCTAAGACTTAAAGCAAATTGCTTCTAACTTAGAACACACCTTGGAGTTGCTTCACAGCTTCCTCCAAGAATAATAACTCACCTCACTGCTTCGCAGCTTCCGAGTGAGAACAAAATTTCTCTTGCCTACGGGCTTCGAGGTAAACTAAGTGACCATCCCACAAACTGGGTGGTTCACACACGGCTAACCTTAATTATTACATTCTTTCTAAATTGGCTAGATACCTAAACTAGGTTACAAAGTCCTTTTTTTATAAACTTTACCCAAACTAGACTTGGGCCTTGAAACAACAACATATCAGCTGTAACAAAATGCAGAAAACAAATTGCAAAAAACTTCTGCTACAAGTAACGTCTTCAATCCTGATTTTTTTCCTTGACATCTGATTAAATCTTCTAGACCTTCACATATTCCTTCAAGTAAACGCCACATAGGATGCATAATATTCCCATAATATTTTGCATAACTTAAAACAAAATTGTAACAAGTTTATCAGTTCAGTAGCGTGATGTTAGATATCTGATGTCACGACATCTTATTCGATATGTTGTTCCAGTTGTTGATTTAATTCAACACAACATGTTTAGGCATTCCAATAGGATTACATGTTTATTTTATTTAAGTTAAACATCCTATTGTACATTACATTGTTGCTGTCATTATTTATTTTACTAAAATTAATGTCAATCCTTAAAAACAAGGAACTTACAATTACTAAGAGGTAGTACTACGCGTCAGCTTCCCAATGCTTCAAATTACTCCTCAACCAGAGTCACAAAAATCATGTTACACACGAAACAACACACTTAGTACAAAAACCTAGGGGATACTACGGTATCCCGTGTTGGTCTCTATTTAATTCCTTACAAAATTTAACCGAGCCATGTTAGTCCTTCTTCTATTTTTTTTTCAAATCAGTTTTTTTCCTACTTTTGACCCGTGACTGGACTGCCTACGTGTATTATTTTTACTTACGTGAAATTATTATTTTTATTTCCAATTAATTTTTTATTTATTTTAATTTTATTTAGTTATCAAATAAAGCTAAAAAAAACAAAAAATTTCCTCAAACAAGAGTTGAACCAAAGACCCATTTGTCAATGATCAATCAACTCTACCACTAGATCAATATATTTTCTTTGTATTAATTTACAAATAAAAATCATTTCAATACATTTATTATTTTTTTTTAGTTATTTGGAAAACATTATACATTTTGATCTCTAACGAAAGAAACTTTTTAATTCTTTACAAAATTTAATTGAGTCATGTTAGTCAAATATGTTCAATCATACATTATAGTAACATCACATTGAAACCAGACAGCAAAATTTTTACATTTTTATCACATACGTTATAAATGTATTATCAAATTCAAAGTACTATAGTACCATCAAATATCAAAACACCCATCAAGACCTATTAATAGTCTACAACTAGCTTTAAAATCTTTCTTGCAAGCATCCAAACAAACATAAATATCTGAAATAACGAAAGAGATGATAATGTTTTGGTACAATATTTTAGAATTTGATGGTACTATACTATTTTGAATTTGATAATACATCTATAATGTATGTGATAAAAATGTAGAATTTTTGTTGTGATGTTACTGTAATGCATGATTGAATATATGTGACTAACCGGACTCAATTAAATTTTGTAAGGAATTAAAAAGGGCTTTTTTTTTAGAGATCAAAATGTTTATAATTTTCCTAGTAATTAAAAAATAATAAGAAATGTATTGATATAATTATTACTTATAAGTTAAAACAAAGAAAATACATTGATTTAATGGTAGAGTTGATTGACCAATGACAAAGGAGTTCTTGGTTCAAATCTTCTTTGGTGCAAATTGATAATCAATAAAATAACATTTATAATTTTTTTTTAGAAATTTGATTTTTTTAACTCACGGGTCACTACCAATACAATATCTATTTTAATATAATTAAATATATATATATATATATATATATATATATTTTACAAATAAGTAAATCTTTTAAAATTTTGTATTTCTATATAAAATCTTACTTATGTATTTGTTAATTTTATTTATTTTATTTTCTATTGTCAGTTTACTAATTATTTTAAAATAAACATGTCCCTTATAGTAGATGCATTTATATTTGTGGGTATCTTAATTGTAATAAAATCAACTTTTATATTTTTGGGTATCTTAAAAATTAATTGCATAAATTGTTTTTCAATATTATAATTTTTTTTATAAATTTGATTTGTTAACTTACGGGTCACTATCAATACAATATTTATTTTAATATAATTAAGTAAATATATTTATTTCTCTTTTTACAAATAAGTAAATAATTTAAAATTTTGTATTTATATATAAAATCTTACTTTTGTATTTGTTTATTTTATTTATTTTATTTTTTATTGTCAATTTACTATTTATTTTAAAATAAACATGTCCCTTATAGTAAATGTATTTACATTTGTAGGTATCTTAATTTTATTAAAATCAACTTTTACATTTTTGGGTATCTTAAAAATTAATTGCGTAAATAGTCTTTCAATATTATATTTTTTTTTATAAATTTAAGTTTTTTTAACTTACGGGTCACTATCAATACAATATCTATTTTAATATAAGTAAATAAATGTATTTATTGTTTTTTTTTCAAAAAAGTAAATCATTTAAAATTTCGTATTTATATATAAAATATTACTTTTGTATTTGTTAATTTTATTTATTTTATTTTCTATTGTCAATTTACTATTTATTTTAAAATAAACATGTCCCAAATAGTAGATGCATTTATATTTGTGGGTATCTTAATTTTAATAAAATTAACTTTTATATTTTTGGATATCTTAAAAATTTAATTGCATAAATTGTTTTTCAATATTATAATTTTTTTATAAATTTAATTTTTTTAACTCACGGGTCACTATCAATACAATATCTATTTTAATATAATTAAATAAATATATTTATTGTTCTTTTTACAAATAAGTAAATCATTTAAAATTTTGTATTTATATATAAAATCTTACTTTTGTATTTTTTTAATTTTATTAATTGTCAATTTACTATTTATTTTAAAATAAACATGTCCCTTATAGTAGATGCATTTACATTTGTAGGTATCTTAATTTTATTAAAATCAACTTTTACATTTTTGGGTATCTTAAAAATTAATTGCATAAATAGTCTTTCAATATTTTTTTTAAATTTAATTTTTTTTAATTTACGGATCACTATCAATACGATACCTGTTTTAATATAATTAAATAAATATATTTATTGTCCTTTTTACAAAAAGTAAATCATTTAAAATTTTGTATTTATATATAAAATCTTACTTTTGTATTGGTTAATTTTATTTAATTTATTTTCTATTGTCAATTTACTATTTATTTTAAAATAAAATGTCCCTTATAGTAGATGCATTCACATTTCGGGCATTTTAATTTTATTAAAATCAACTTTTACATTTTTGGGTATAACTTTATTAAAATTAGGATTGACATTTATATTTTAAATTTATATTGATAATTAACTATGTCTATATTTTAAAACTAGGATTGACATTTATCTACTTTATTAAAATTAGGAGTGACATTTTATATTTACTATGTTTAGATTTATTTGATTATTATTTATGTCTTTTTATATGATTAAATTAATAAATTATATTTTGACTATGTAAATTGTTCATAGTTCCTTTTATTTATATTAGTCATATCGTTCAAAATATACAACACCAAAATTCACGTGCGAAGCACGAGTCTCGACTAGTAACTAAATAAAATTAAAATAAATAAAAAAGTAATTGAAAATAAAAATAATAAGTCCACGTAACTAAGAATAATACACATAGGCAGTCTAGTCACAGGTCAAAAGTAGGAAAAAAACGATTTGAAAAAAAATCAGGAGAAGGACTAATATGACTCGATTAAATTTTACAAGAGATTAGATAGAAATCATTTTTTTCTTTGGGACTAATTTGGACCCTCTAATTATTGTGAGGGACTAAAATGGGTCTTCACTCTAAATTAAAACACTACAACACTTCAAATAAATGATATAAAGTATTTTAACTCAATTAAAATAAATAAATAAAAAACTGGGGTGTTACATGGTGTTCCATTTCCGGGAAACACATCCATTTCTCAAATGGAGCCAAACCACAAAGAGAAGCAACTAGAGCATTGAGAATTGCATTGTATTTTACATTGTTCTCGTATAGCTTTGGGTATGATTCCTTATGTGTCTTTATCTCTTCTATAATATGATAGCATATAAATTGATAGTCATTCTCTCCTTACCGAACCCAAACACCTCGAAAACACAATTGTCATCATCTTCAACATTTACATGTAGTCATTGTATTTGTGCATAAACAACACATATCTTTAATGTGTTTATTTTTATAACGGTATGGAGGAGATGGTTTGCTAATGTGTACCTTTGAAAAACTATTTTGGGATTTTGAGTTGGAGAATTTAAAATGTGAGTCAACATTTTCAAAGTCCATGTAACATTGTCCGTTTTTTTTAATTTCAAAACTGCAAAGTCAACTGAAAAAGTCATCTTAACACCAACAATTTCCCATAGTGAAAGTATGGACTTGTTTATTTTGTATGTTGAATTAATTATGAGGATGGTGGGAATTATGTTGAACAACTTGATGGAATCGGGATGACTCTAAAATATATATCAAACAATAACTTTATCATCACAAACTCTATACCTAGAAACATAGTCGTCATTCTCCAAAAGCTTTAAAAAGTTGCTGCATCTCAGATCTTGGTCTTCTTATCTCTTTGTTGTCTCGAGCGTGCATGCTGTATATTTGCTTGATATTTGAAACATTTAGAGGTTTTTCTGTTTCAAAGATGTGAGTGTATTTTTCGGCGCCACCATGTTTAATGTCATGTCCGGAACAAGTCCCCTCTCCTCCGAAACAAGGCGACGTACAATGGGATGACCGACTAGCTTGTTAGTTAAGGCACAATTATGTATACCAAAAATCACATTAAATTTCCATGTCTCATATGATATTCACGTAGTTTAAACATATACCCACATTTCCTCGATCCAGTGTCATTTAGTTTTAAATTCCTGATTTGTGGTTGGCACGTGCCACTTATTTCGCATCTCATTGTTACAAATGCTTGTCTTTTGTACAAACCATTGTCAGATCTTCCCATCACAATGCTAAACCTCAATTTCCTTGCCTCATATGGACCCATTGTAGCTATGTTCATGAATAATAAACTCTTATTTATTTGTAAATTGTGTATGAACATCTACCTCGACAACAACCGATTGAGAATCCGATTTAACATCATCATTCATTTCATCCAGTTTAATATCATCATTCACTTCATTCGATTTAACATTATGCTTCGCTTAGGCGATTTAACACCCACTCACAATAGCTTTGGGAAATGATCCGGTGCATCATATTTAATACCACCAATAATAAAAATAATGTGAAAAATCAAATTACCAAGACAATCTAGAGATGCATATTCGGACTACGTCAAACTTCGTTCAAAGATACATATCAATTCAACGCTCATTTTTCATCTCAAAAACCAGATTAATACAAGAAATAAAGGATGAAATGAAGGAACATTACCTGCAATTTAAACTTGTTTTGCTTCCTTTAAGAACACTCTTTATAATTTTCATAGAAGATCATTCTTTCTCTCAATGAGAAAGACATTGCTAATGGATTAATATATGGACATTGATGCAAATGTGTTTCTTCTTTAGTGATTTATTTTCTAAAGATTAATGTGACACATGTGAAGTATCAAAACAATATATGAAAGGTGCATTTTGATTGGCTACTTATTGGTGCTTATGGACAACTAAAAATAAAATCATTTTTAAAGAGAAGACATGTAATACGGAAGATATCATTCTTACAATCAAATTGAAGACGTGGTAGTGGAATAACATTGGGATAAATCCTCCATGTTGCATTAGTTTTTATGAAATGTTTGTAGCACCATTAGATTGTATGGTGAGAATTTGATTATGGTGTTTTGTTTTGGTTATCGTATCATGTTGTAACAGATTTTCAATCGTATAAGTGCAAGATAATTATGGATAATTATTAATAATTTCATAATATAAAAAAAATGATATTGAAATAATTTTAAGGGCATTAGATTCTTGGTTAGTCCCGATTACTTGAATAGGGTTCTTTATGATACACTTTAAAGAGAAAATTGAACCAAACTAAATTGAACTATAGTAAAAGTTTACTTGAATTTAATCGAATCATTTCAATTTATTCAAAATTAAATTGAACTAAAATTATTAGTTTGATATATCGTTTCAAAATTCCGAATTATTAGAAGATAAATTTTTCGAATTGAACCATTTATTGAAAAACCGAACCATTAAAACTATTTTTCAATCTTTTTTAAGAATTAATTTTTTTATAGTATTTTTCATTTTCAATTTTGATTCGGTTCAATTTCAACTGCTATTTCTATTTCAATTTATTTCTAGAACAATTTATGTAATATATTTTGGTTTATTAACTAAATATAACAGTTTGATTATTTTACCTTCAATTTGATTCAACGGTTCCATTCAACTATTAGATTTTTTGAACATCCCTACACATGAATACAAGGAGCAGCTCTGACTGCACTGTGAGGCTGACATTGGGATCCAAAGCTGCACTAACCAGCTCTGCATCCTCTACCTTCCCTTTTTTCTCTGCAAATTCCTACATCCATATCTATCTGAATATACTTTCACTTTCACTCTCACAACCAAAGTAGACTAACTAAGTTTCACTCTCCTTTGCATATCTAATCCGAAGATATCAGTACACCCCACAGGGACCATATATATTAGGCTGTCGAGACTATCCTTAATGTAATATGGATATGGATGATCCACTTTCTCTCTTTCTTTCACATGCTCTAAAGCAATTTCATCTTCTTTTAACAGGTGTGGGCATATTCTCATGAATGTCACGTCCTAAACACTTTAATCAACTCACTCAATCTCATTCCAATGTATATACACTGCTGTTCAGCAATAAGCATGAATTGCCTTAATTGTCACTTTCTATGCTTTAAGTTGTACTGGATGGAGCCACTAAAACATTCTACCTGCAGACACTAATCTTTTCTCACACACTTTGTTCAGGAAGTTGGCTCTTTTAATTACTATAAATTGTAAAATAAAATAGTATACTATATTTTTTAATTAATATGTATTTTAAATATAGTTGAATCCTACTAATATTGCTATTTTGATTCTACTAAATCCAAAAAAAAGTTTACTATAATTTTTCTTCAACAATTAAAAATAAAATAATCAGAATTCTAAATTTAAAAACTATTTAGATTCAAAGGACATGTTAAATAAAAGAGGAATAGATTAAACAAAGACTTTCAATGGGTTAGAAAAAATAAATCAAAATAACCTTTTAAAAATTGTTTTGCATGCCATAAGTCACCATTGCAACAATTCATACTAACTTTTTTAAAGATATATATATATATATATATATATATATATATATATATATATATATATATATATATATATATATATATATATATATATATATATATATATATATAGTTTTTACACAATCTCAACTAATTTATTTCTATTAATGACTGAGATTTAGTATAAGATTTTAGACTTCCACTTGATGTCACTTCTCTATCTCTCTCTCTCTTTTGAAATTCGTATGTAAATATCAAATTTCTTAGGAGATCGAGAGACAAATATCGGTTGGAACACAATGAACAATATAAAATACAATTGTGACAAGATCGAAAGTAAAGAAACATTCGAATTGTTAATCCGGTTGTGTAACATACATACGTCATGAGCTACCAAGCAGGGATGAAGTCAACTAAATAGTATCAATTAAAAAACTACCTTGCTTTACAACTTATCACTTAATCATTCAATGCTTAAAAGCTTATGAATGAAGACATAAATTACAACTCAATAGAGACAACCATATTCTTATATCAAGGTGATATTAGAGGCTCACAATTCACAAGACTACACAAATCTTAAACAAACACATTAAACACACAATAAGTTCCACATTTGAATTAGGTTTGTAGCATTTATTTAGGTTAAATAAGTTGGTCCCTATAATATTGCGCTTCATTTTTAGTCTCTCATGGGTTTGGCAATGCTTTTAATGGCTTTGGCAACATTTTTTTTGTAAAATCGTTGCTAAAGGCAGGAGGGACTAAAATGAAAATTGTAATATTTATAGGATCAAAACTTATTTAACCCTTCTATTTATAACAATCTTCGGATGGATTGAGCTTCAAACCAAACAGGATATTGCAAATAAGGTGCAGATATATCTCCTCAATTATAGGACTTCAATCATTAGTTTCTTAATAATCTCCATAATTAGAAACTCATAATACTCCTTGAATTCAGTTGAATATTTTAATCCTTAAACTTAGAGCCACATAGAATAACATAATATTCTCAGAATATTCTTGTTTTGGACTGTCCGAACGTCTGTCGAGAAGGTCACCCCATCTCGAGGTGCGACGATCTCCGAGATCGGTGACGGCTGGGGCTTCATTCGCCGCTTCCTTAGCCCGCAATTCTCTCTCGACACGTCGAGCATATGAGGATTTATCTCGTTGAGGATTATGCCCACTATGTCCCCTTTTGCCCAACATAACGGCTAGTTACGAGCATCATCACTCGACTTTGACCTAGTCAGCTCGAAAGACTATATTCGCGGGCCTGCATATCTCGACCCAAATATAAAACCAATGAGAATCCTCATAACATCATTATATAAACCCATATCTTTGAGGCAAGGTATCACTTTCTTACACTCTAAACCTAATATTCACTATCCTCTTCTTTGAACATTTTCTTATTTTAGCATCGAGTGACTTGCGGTACACCACCCACTCCTCTACATCACTTGCTCGAAGGATCTTCAACCGCTCGCCATCTCCGATTCGATCACTTGTTTAGATCAATTCGAATATGCAACAAACTAAACTAATTATCATCCATCTAAATACAATCATGATTTCGAATGATTCGCATATGACATCTTGTTCGTGTTTTCTCTAGTTGATAGAATATTTTATTTCAACATGGTTCGCTTCATTTAGTTTTATCTTGGCTAAAACAACTTAATACACCTTGCTTACATAAACAAAAGATAACATCTAAGATTTGAAAATAAATCAAATACACACGTATAAGAGGTGCAATAGCCAAGACAAGCATCGACATTAGCAATCGATTTTTTATCAAAGTACAATGGAAGCTACTCACAACAAAAACAAGGAGAAACTAAATCCTCACCGTGTGATGTCAGACATCATGTTTGACATCTCTTCACACAGACTAATCCAAAGAAGAGACTCCCTCAAAACCTACCAAGAGAATCATCAAACCCCGATGATAGCAAGGTTGGCAGCAGTTAGTTGGTCGATTAGCACAACAATCATACTACTCATCCTTTTTAGCCATAATATGACAAAGGCAAGTTACTAACCAAGCACAACCCACAACAATACAAAACACCAAAGACAAAGTGAACTCAAACTGGCACTTAACCCTTACAAAATCATAAACCAAAATAAGGAAAATCACAAAGCAAAACCAAATAAAATCACATAGCCAATAATCATGCTTCAACATCATACTACTCTTCTCGCTCTTCATCGGATGCAACAATTTCACCACCAAGAATAATATCATTCCTCTTGTCACTGGATCATCTCCTAGAAAGAGGTCACAATAATATCTAGAACATGTGTTCCACCAACCAATTTATAATACAATTAATTCCCTACATGTTTGAAACTAAAGCCCTATAAGCACTATCCATTGGGTACGGTTATTGGCTGCAAGTTCAACTCCACACAATGGGAATGAACCATCACCGAATGCTTGCATGCGCATCGTAGCATGCAACAATCCAAATACGAAATATGATCACGCAACATTATTCCACTCATAACCAATAACAACAACACATGATAACAGAATTCATGAACATATAACGTTAATTACCACATATTGAATTAACATACATCAAGTATACTCAAAGTTAATGGCACAATCAATAATTACAACGGATTCTTTCTACGGAATCTAAAACAATCCTTCAAGATCTCAATTAATGGTTTTGAAAATGTTTTTATTAGATAGTACTCGTTCTAAGCTTTCCAACGATACCAACTACGCCTAAATCGGAGTTACGGTCGCAAAGATATGACCAAAACCGCTTTTAGAAAATCACCTTCCGTTCATATGCGGATGTATTGACACAAAACCTCATGTGTCAATACATAACTGCTTGTCGACTCATGTATCATATGCATCGATACATAGCGTTAAAAATTCTGCATTTTTCAAATTTGGTTCAGTATGTGTCGATGCATAACACGTATGTGTCGATGCATAGCTTTGATTTTTGCCCTATGAGTCGATGCATGACTCTATGAGTCGATGCATACGTTCCACGCCTCGTTTTCTAAATTCTTCTGCTTGCATCGATTCATAATGCCATGTGTCGACCCATATTGTTATTTTTCATCTAAAACCATTTTTCTTGACTTTCCAATTCCTATTAATTCCATTCATTACCAAACTTTATATTATACCAGAACAGAATTAGATCATGTGTTTTCACATCCAATTGATCACCAATTATACTTTCTACTTAGCCTACGATCATCCTACATAATTTAACCGTTCATAACAATTCCAAACGAAGTTTTTACGCCGGATTATAACGTTAGGCACAACCTAGAATCCTAATTCGAGATTCTTAACGGATCGATTCGTTCATTGATCATCAAAACCTATAAGGCATAATAATGATCAAATCACCCACCTCGCGATGAATCTTCAAACTTTGACGATTGACTTTTTCTCCTCTTTCTCTTCTCTTCTCCAAAGTACGTAGAATGAAATCCTAATTCCTCTTCTCACTTTCCTTTATTTATTCCTTTTTATTTTCCAAATAATAGAAATAAATAAATTAGATTAATTAGAGCCTTTTACTCTACACACCTCCCAATTCCACTTTGCACCCTTAATACATCCATTTATTTAATTAAATAATTAAATCCATTAATTCAAAAATGCCAATAATTAAACCTTTAATTAAATTAATAATTAATTTCTAATTATTTAATAATTGAATTATTTGGGGTGTCACAGAGACATTATTGGTGCTTGTTAATAAGACCACACATTAAATATGTTTTGCTTACCCTTGCAAGCCCTTCGTCAATGTCTATTTTCGAGTTCAAACTCATTTTGAACACCAAATATTTTGATAGAGTTGAACAATATCATCTTATGCAATTAGTAGATTGTTGTGGGCTTGTACCATTCATGCAAACCTCATGAACAATGACATTAATAAACACACATTGATGCAATAACTAAAAAAGGGTGATGAAATAATTTATCCATATACCAATATGCTAAGAAGATATTCAACATTTCAGGAGGTTTATTGATGTAAGCCAAACTCTTTCGATGTAAAAAAATGTTTGGAATATTAGCTTAAAAAATTTGTTAATAACAAAAACAACTGTTCATACGAATGAAACTCACAAAAAGGTGAAAATATTGTCCAACAATAGCACACCAGTAAAGTTAAAGTCTTTCATAGTCCACTAAACAAACCATCTCTCCCAATCTACTGTTGGTTATCAAAATATTTAGTCTATAAAAGTAAAACAACAACAACAATCAAACCTTATTCCATTAAGTGGGATAACCTTCATGAATTAACTCTTTTGTTTACCCATGCATGCCCTTTGAAGAATAAGTCGTCAAAATAATTCACAATAATACACAACCACAACTTAAATTTGAATAATATCACAGATAAATTCTCTTTATGCAATGAAAAAAAAACAATTCAATTGAAACTCCGAAGATTCAATTAAATTAAAATTATTTCACTATCTACCAATTCAACTCAAATGCATTTTTTATGAATTTCATAAAATATAAACCCGAATCCCCAATTCCATAATTCCTGCATAAGAATTAAATCAACTTTAACTTAAAATACAAACCACAATTTAAATCACATATCGCTTCAAATTAAAATACAAACCCTAATCACGAAATCAACTTCAACTAAACATACAAAATTAATATCCAATTCGATAATTTATGCATAATAATTCAAATCAATTTGATTTTGAAAAATATAAAGATTGAGATGGATACGAACAACTACTTGTGAAAAAAGAAGGCGTCATTCCACTGTGAATTTGGGTGAGACAATAGCAAAACGAAGACGAAATTTGTTTGATACCCTTGAATGAGGATGAATAAGATGGATAATAGTTAGTTGATAACAAAGTGAAGGATGATTTGAAACAAATACTAATTCATTCTGCACAACCAAGAAGAAGATGGATGATCAGAAGAAGAAGATGAAGACGATCTTTCGAAATGCAAGTTTAGAATTTAGGAATTTCAATTCAAAATTGATTTTGTCAAATAAAAATTATTTTCAATTTAATATTAATTTTATGAAAGACTGACATGCAATAAATAATTTTTTTATATAAAATAATGATGTGGCAGTTACTATTTGTAAAAGTGTTTTGATTGATCAATTAAAATGATTGTAAAATAAAAACTTGATATGAAGTTCACCTTAGAAACTCCCTTCTACGGTATGTTGTTAATTACAAAATTGTGTTTTTTAAAAGCAATTTTAGGGAATGGAAATATATGCTTATAATTATAAGAAAGGGAGGCAGTGGTCCATAATGTCATAGTCTATTTTAGTTGGTTTATAGTCTATTCTTAGAACGTCATACGAAACCATAAGAATAGCAAAGAAAATCAGCATAAACTAACTAGCTTACTTGTTAAAAGTCAAATTAGTACTACTCTAGATCAACCGCCACCTATAAAGTCTCAATTAATTCAGACTAGTGGATTTTGACACTTGTTACAAGAGAAAAAATGTTTATTCCTACATCTAATACTTGAATAGTATTTTTATTATTATAATATTTTAATATACTTTTCTATTATTTCAAATTACTTTAACTAATAAAATATTATAACTTCATTAATGTAACTTTAAAAGCTTAATATGTATATGGTTCGTAATTTATTAATAATTTATATAATATTGATTAATGCAGTTTAAAATTTAGTTTATGAGCTTTTAAATATAATAAAATTAAATAATAAAATTAAATTGGTAAATAGAATATAAAATTGAGAATTAATGTCAATTTATCTCCGTTAATCGGATCTTTGCGAGTTTTTTGTTTGGGGTCAAAGATGAAGAATTTTGTCATCAGAGCGAGGATGAGAAATAAAGTTCTCCCAAAGCACTTTAAAGATGAGGATGACGAACATATTCATTGTCCGTGAAGTCTCCGCTCGCACTAGAATTCTATGATATTGTTAATTAATATATAGTTTAACATTTCTATGTAGATTTATTTATCATTTCAAATAACTTGCTAGTAAAAGAGAGAGGTCTAAATGACTATTTTATTTTTAAAAAAGTTTGAAAGTTTTGTGTTCATGAATCTCAAGATTAAATATTGTTAAAACAATATATTTATCGTAGATGATTATTTTACTAATTTATTGTTGTTAGTTTTAAAAAAAATTCTATTAAATTAGTTAAAAAATAATAAATAAAAATTTATGTTTATAGATATCCGCAGAAATCATGGGGATTCATGGGATCCGTGGAACTGGATGAGGACAAAATCCTTCGTGGTGAGGGGCCGATATAAGGATGGAGAATAAATTCAAGGCGATGAGATGGAAATGTATTCTCGCCCGCCTGTCCATTGACATTCCTAAAAATTAGTTAATACATTTAACATAATTAATATTATGTAATCTATTGATTAATGAAGTATTGAAATTGGTTAATAAATTATAAGTAAATTATTAATTTGATTAATAACACATCTATATATTTGTGTTATAAAATTAATTTTAAAATTAATTTTTTTTAATAATAAATATTTTTTTAAAATAAAAATATTTTAATAAAAATAAATATGATAAGTAATATATACGATTTAGATATTTGGTATCAAAATGAGATGTTAATATAGCAATGGTCTTGTTACAATATACTCTATTGGTCTATAATTTTTCCAAGAAAAAAAGTTATCTCTAAATATACATCTCTATCAAATTATTAAATGCACTTTTCATTTTAAAAAATATAATTATTATTAATGTTGATAATTTATTTTGAAAATATATTTCATAAACAACAATTTTACAAAATTTTGGATACTATTCAAATAATAAAATTTTGAATAATGTTATTATGGTAAAGATTTAATATTATTGTCATGTTAACGAGATAAAAGTAATAATAAATTTGTGTGTTATGTTAATGAGATAATACTATTTAATAATAAAATATACAATTGTTTTTTGTATAAATATCTTATATGGTTGTATTGATGTGTTAATAGATTGTGTGTTATGTTCTTTATTTTTGAAGGAGAATCGTGTCTTCTTCATCAGAAAAGTATTAATACAAGAATACATATTATTATAGATATTGTTGTTAATTTTTATTATCATCTACTTCTTTTGAGTAATAATTTAAATTAATTGATGTTTTGATGATGATTATGTTCAATTTCTTGATGAAATAGTCTTTTATGATGAAAATTTGAGTGAGATTATAATGATTAGAAAATTGAAATGATACATATAGATGAGGAAGTCTGGCATGGGCACAAAAGTTTGGACCCAAAATTTAAACACACTTTCATAAAAGAAAAAGATGGAAAATAAAAATAATTGAATAACATATATTTTTATATTTAAATAGTAGTACACTTTTATGTGTGTCTAAATGATAATTTGTTGGGTTATGATCAACTTAGCATTTTTCCGTATAGATAACTTGTTGCTTTAGATAATGATGAAAGTAATGAATCAAAAGAATTAGTGTCAAATTTAATGGCAAGGGCGATAAACAGTTTTTTAGTATTTAATTTAAATTTAAATTTTGTTTTTAAATGTTATAAAGAGATGAGGTATGATTATTTAATTTATCATTCTTGTAATAATTTTCTTAATACATATGAAAACTAATATGATTGTAACTTTTTATGAGGGTAAATAAATAAAATTCAGAGAAAAATTAAATTATTTCATTAAAAGTAATATTCGAACACATGTTAAAATATTAAGAAATTCATGAAAACTAGTAAAAGATGAAGCCACTTATACTAAAGTATGAGAAATCTCATTGGCTTGTCATCTGAACTTAACATGAGTTCTAAAGAAGGCGTCATCGATATTGCAATCATAGATAATGATTACGAAATCGGTTATTAAGCGGTGAATTCACAATATTCACAACTACTTTCATCTAATTCAAAATCCATATTGTCATAACCGTTTTAAAGTTGTCGGAAGGCCTAGAGATTCTCTAATAGCAACATCGGTGCAAGGTGAAAACCATTATGTTGACTATGATAAAATGACATGCATCATCTACGATACAAACATACCTACCTTATTATGAGAAAAGGAAGCATCGATATTACATTTGAGATGACCCATCGATAGTTTACACCATCTAGAAACATTTGACAAAGGATTAATAATCTGATGTTAGGCGGTAGTTACGACATTTTTCCAACGGCTAAAAATTGAGTTGCTCGTGACAAATTAAGCTCGAAGATTCTTCCACAATTCAAAATATTTTATTTCTCCCTT